>JAQIVE010001072.1:0-28082 GCA_034698285.1 Sminthurinus bimaculatus
ACAGCTTCGTGTAGTACGACATGCCATAGATTTTACCGTTTGATTGTACATCATGTACATACTTTCAATGGCTAAAAATTCGAATAGGACGATTGTCGCACAATTCGAGCATTTACGGTATGTATGTATTCTATTCCGAAGCAGAGTAAAGGCACAAGGTTTAAAGATGAGTTGATTCAGTCAGTCGCATCATCATCACAGCAGTCTCAGTCGCATTAACAATGAAGCAATAAAAACTCGTTTCAAAACTCTTAACTTTTAAAATTTTATACACTCTTCTCTGGCTCTAGCTCTCTCTCTCCTTTTCTTATTACTATTATAAACATATTACTATTACACATTGGATTGGATTGATAAAGCTCAGAGCTCAAAACTCAAAACTCAGCTCTCAGAAATGAAAATGGAAAGTCCGGTCGGAGCTGGAATTTTACTCCAAGTGTTCCACGTTCAAATTCAAGCTGGACGCTCGCTGATGAGGTTTAAAGCTCAAATCTCGACGCTCACAGCCTTTGCTGTACAGATGGTTTTTAATCATGAAAGTATAGTTACAAATGTGTAGTAATAATACATATGTAATATGTATGTATTGCATGTATTATTCACATCATAGATAAACTATAAAAGGAGAGAATCTCTTAATCATAATCACTTAAAGATTGCTGGAGTAATTAAGTAATTGCCATATTTATTCTTCTTTCCAACCCTCCATCGGGTGGTAGTTTGTGTTTGCGTTTGAGCTTTAGTTAGGTTAGTGGTAGTTATTCCTAGTCGGATGGTCAATGTGCATATTATAATACACACTTATATACATAGGTATATCTACATGGCTGTTGTTTAATGGGAATGAAATGGTTTAGACGGTGTTAGAGGTGGTGAAGTAGTGTTGGTTCTGTATTATTAATATTAATATTGCCGTTTTTAATAATCACCCTGGGGCAAGTAAAACCAAAACTAAATCCAAACCAACCTGGCCTAAGAGATAAAAACCAAGAAGGAGAAGAAGGAGATGAACAGTGAAAAGGAGTTTGAGCATTTGAATCTTAAACATCTCTAAACTACATATCTTACAAATACACATCTACATAAACATGTACAAATATGAATCTACAATCTACACGTTTATACAAACATACGCATTATAACTATGTGCATTTTACAACTCATATAATCGCTCATCGCTAGTGAATGGACTGGATAAGTGTAAAAGATCACAAACTAGTTGCACAGAATTTAAACGGAATGTGAAAATACATAATAAAAAATTACAAGTCGAGCAAAGAAACAATTAATGCAGCATTATGAATACAAAATCCAAAATTAATTAACCTGCAGAGATGCCAACATTTTCAAAAATCAGATCTTTGATTGTTCGATAGATAGACTTTTTTTACCACAAAAATTAATGTGGTTATTTTTGCATACCACCAACTTTCAATTCATTGCTCACAGTGGATTTGTCAAAGCTCTCTATTCCAAAGCTCGGTATTGTATATAAGATGCAAATGTTCTCCAATGTAAAATCACAAACCTTCATTCATAGTACTTATTTTTCCTTTGCTGAAAAGCCGTCAAGTCAACATGTCGTTGTTGACAGCCAGGTTCTTATTCTTATTTGGCTCGAATCCCTGTTCTCCTGTTTCTAGTTCTGTATGAAATCCCTAAAACATAATATACATCATGGTGTATTATGTAGTTTAAAAAACTATGGGCAAGTTGAGCGAGGACCTGTAAAAAATACCAATTCAAAATCATGTTGAACCTCGTTTGTTGCTCAACTGTTCGAAACAGACTGGGAATTAGAATACCGCTCTCAATTCGCTAAGCAAAGGCACCGTTTTGCAGTAATCAAAAGGTGAAAGAACGACATCAGTTATACGACACACAAGAAGAACAATAGAAGTATATGAAAGAAGGAGAATGGAATTTCCTTCACTTACGTTGAGCACCTACATCTAAGAATTTGTCAATAAAATTAATTTGTATGAAAAATTCCTTTTCAACTATTCGGATCTCCTACATTGTTCGCAATAAATGATAGAGACAAGCTTATTTTATTACACTCGCGATTCTTAGGAAAGTTTTACAATATAATTCGCAATTTTCCATTTTTCCTTTCAACATCTTTCCATTTCGTTCTCGCTCTGTACATCTAGTACATATTAGTTATCCATAACAAATAACAATAATTTAAAAGCTCACTAACTCTTCAATTTTCATCAAGCTTTCAACTCGAACAGTTTCGTGTTTTAGCTATACCTAGAGATACAAAGGAGTTTCTGATAAGTAAAATACTTGACGCTACCTCTTCTCCTATCTTTACATCTCCAATTTTTTTGCACGTCCACAAAATATATAATTATATGTATCTTCTATCTGCTTCAAATATTATCTATGCACTTTGCAGAATGTGAGCAACTGTGGAAAAGACTGGCAGTTAGGGGAAAATGTTAAGTACATAATTCCAGACACATAAGAAGACAATTTGATGGAATGTCGCACGAAAAAATATCTTTGTTTATAGACATATATTATTTGAAGACAAAAATACATGCCAAATACAAAATATCAATATGGACGATAATATGCATCTGTCCACAGTCTATACAGTTATATGGAGAGGCCAAAAACTCGTTTCATGAAAATGACTTGATGACATGTCATTTTTTATACAATGACAAGTATAATAATTTGCTAATTTTTTCCATTCCTTTCGTATACAACCAACTTTTTGCAAATGTTATCGTACAATCTAGCATTTTTTCTCCACATTATATCTGTAATATATATAATATATAGTATTTTATAATGTTATATGTGGAAGAAGAGGCATCTTAAACATGTTCAATTAGTTATGAATTTCATATCGTTTGTCGACAAGGACAATTTTCCAGTCAATTGTTATGTACTATGATAATAATAATCATCATCACCATTATCATCTGCATAGTCATTTTCATCATCGCTCCAATGTATATTTCGCCTACATCTTTTCTTGCCTTAACTCAATTCAACTGAATACACAAAAAAATACCCTATGGGGTCAAAAGTCAGAACACATCTTGGTCTGCATTTAAATGCACTCTGTATTTTTCTCTCTCCTTATCAAACAATTATTATTATATTATGTATATATGTATAATATTTATATAATATGTGGTAGGATAACATCAAAATACAGGTTTGAAGTTTGAACGTCTGTCAATTTTTTACCCTTCATCATTTTTTCCACACCGAACAACCACAACAACAACAGCATATGGCATATAAATACGAAAAACTAAATTCGTACCCACTTTTCTCATTTATTACATTTGATACTATTTTACATATCAGTATATCAGTATACAAGTCAGTCGGAAATATGCAAGCTAGTTGCTATATTTTTCCTTGAGACGACCACAGTACTAAAATAATTTTTTGTTGATGCAGAAAAAAAAATCCTCAATTTTTGCTTATAAATTGCTAAAACGGAAAAATATTTGCACTATATAGTCTCGACAGTAATAATATAAAGAAATTGATGATTTGCAAATTGAATAAATATCAACAGTGACGGCGATTGGTAATTACGTTGCACAGCACCACAGCACGCTATGTCTTATAACGAACTAACGATTTGAGACTAACGATCTCTTGGAACACGCGATAGTTGCCATTTACACCGTGATAATGTGATGTTGATAACAGTAACAGTAGTAATACAATTATTGCCTTGTTTTTTCCTAATGTGTTTGTCTAATATGTTCTCCAATATATATACATACAGTGCTAATAAGGAGGAGATGGATTTTATTTGGTTTTTTACGCCTGGTCGATACTCAATATTCAATTTGATTGTCCATTTCCATATCTAATTCTCATTCTGATGCTTTGACCATCCATCGCTTTACTTCACTCCATCCCTGCTCCATCGTCCATCGCCAACTCACTCTCAGTCGCTTGCTCCTCAGCTCAGTTCGACTCACTCCACAGCTATTCCATTATACTTATTTGTTGTCATACCACTAATACAACTTGGGATCCAGCTACTCTACAATTTACAATTTACCATGTGATTACTATTACGGACCTCTACCATTACCTAAATTAACCGGATAATTTGTAATAATAGAGGAGATCTGAGATCGTGCTAAGTGCTAACTACACACTAACATAACCATAGTGAGATAAAGAGCGGGAATAAAATACACATAAGTACGCAGATAGTGAATTCAAGTAAGTCTGGATTTTAAATAAAGCAAACATGAAGAAGAGTAAAAAGTACGATGTATTTAGGATCAGGAAGTGAAAGAGCAGCATCATCAACAGCAGACTCGCCATTACGATTACAATTATATTATATATTTACAACTCAACAATGTATACAATGAACGGATCATCATCATCATCCTCCTCCTCCTCTTCTACTTGAGCTTTTTCACTACCTATTGTATACATAATACAGTATATAATACAAACTTTTTGTTCTTCTTATTATTCTTTTTGTTGGCCATGGGGATTGCCTGAGGAAGAGAAGAAAAGAAGAATCTACACACACATATGTATATATATATGTAGTATTGAGCAACCACAAGATTCCTTGTCTTCTTCTTACTAAGTTCGGGTCTGTGCTCAGTGCAGTGCAGTTGAGTTGAATTCTGTTCTAAAGTGAACAGGTCTTAAACAATCTCGAGTTTTTCCTCTCTCTCTCTCTCTCTCTCTGTATCTTTAAGATGTTACTCCTTGGGATTCAACTCTCTCACTCTTTACTCCTCTCTACCCTTGCCTATCTTACATTGTTGTTTGAAGGCAAGCTGAGCCAAGCTAGACCGAAACCAAATCCAAACCAAGCTATTCAACAAGGTGCGGAGGTCGAGTAATCTTATTATGGCTGAAGAAAAAAATTCTCAAAAATGTTATATGGTTGGACTTTTACTCACATACGCATGAATACGATGGGTGTTCAACAAGTATTTTACTTTCATCGTACTTTCTATCACTTCGGATAAAATATTGTATATGTTGCTTCAATGGATGCTTACTTTATTTCAATCTGTTTCCCTTTCTGCACTGCTTTTACACCAAAAGTATGTTTTGTAAGAAAACTTTTCTCTTCAATGTTGTACATTAAACTATTGTAAAAAATGCCTTTAAATGAAATAATTATTGACCACCCGTGATATACGTCTCATGCCCGCAACGTATATATGGACCCACTGTATGTATACTGTACAACGTACATGTATATACTATACTCACGCTATTTTCACCCCGTACATTCGAGCAAAATAGAAAAGAGATACATATTTTCACATAGTCAATGGTCAGATATATACTCGTACTTGTATATGCTCACTAGCTTCATTGAGACATTCCTAGGCTCTTCACTTTTGTAGTTGTAAAGTCTTTAGCGTTTTGTATTATATTTTGTTGTGTTGTAAGATGTTAGGCTTCTACCTTTCTAAGACCCTTCAATACATACATAATACATACACAACAATAGTACGATATGGTGAAATGATGCCACTACGAGTTCCTGAATCGACCATCGTAATAACTGAGTGAGTCACAGTTGTATTGTTGCACCGAAGTCCGAATGTCTCTTGAGTTGGCTCGGATACTTACAGATACATAGGTAGATTTAAGCATTGTAACCACCCCTTATGTACATGAAAAGCAAGCAATGTAAATGCAGTGTACACTGTGTTTTGTGTTAAAGAGGCGAGCTGGCTGCAAGCCGAGCCCAGTATTTTCTGTCCATTTGATAAGGAACTGTTTTCTTCTTGCTTCCTCTTCGGCCTCTACAGATTCACATTTAAAAGTCAGAGAATTCAACATGAAACAAAACAAGGTTCAGGTGAACTTAGGGCAAGCAACCCATGAGTCGTAATTCAACAATGTATTCTCATGTTTACAGGAATTGTATATATGTGTTGTACACACTTATACGCGTTGAAAAAAAGCACCGAGGAAGATATCAACCCTCAACTCACGTAACAATAACAATAATAATTGTAATAATATTGTATAATAGAAAAGGATGCAATTTACACAAAGAAAAAAGTGTGATCCAAGATTTTAATTTTTTGTCGACTATTTATCGAGCAGTCGTTTCTAGTCAATATCGATACAGCCTAAATATATATGGAAGCAATATTAAGAAACAACTTTTAACACTGGAAAAGGCAGGAATATTTTACTAATATGTTCAAACGTAATTAACCCTTAAAACCGAGTGGACTTAAATTTGACCAACATAAAAAATCTTTGAAAAGGATTCATCAGATATATCAGGGTCATTTTCTCGAAAATTTCAAAATCGCTTCGTAACCTTTTATGATAATACTCCAATATATTTTTTTTCTCGAGAAAACAAATGTAGCGATTATAAATTCGAAACTCTCTCACAGTTTTTTTTCAATTACTAGTTTGTCTCCCTAAAACGTCTACCAAATTAAACAATTTGCATTTCTTCTGAATCAATCATCATTTCAATCAAGTTTCTTCATCCGTAGTATTGACACAGAAAATAAATACACTCAATCCTCTTGTAAAAAACGGATTTTATGTGGGTTGTTGTGTGTGCTGTACATATATCACGCTCTGTTCGATGATGATTTTGAATCCGCTTTTATAATCTAGCAGAACGCCATACGCATTATGTAAAACTGGGAAGACACCACGACCAATACTTTGATCGTTGCTCCCTTCTTTCTCCTCCTCCTTTTCTTTCTTTTTGCCTCGTCCGTCGTACTACAAGTTCCTCCACTTTATTATACAATTCTTTTTCAAAGTCAACAGCACATCCACACACAAATACTGTGAGTATGCATGTATATATCTATAATTTCAGACAATATGATACTAGGATTCATATTCTGAACTATGTGGCGATAGTCAGATAATACTGATATGATGCGCTTACGTACAAGTACCTGTATAACATAAGCATATCATATATCATACCTGTATGCATGTACCAGACACACATCACATATAGGAAGCAAAATGAATATCATATCCACGCCGATACAGATATTTATTCGAACGTACGATACAATGCCCCGCACAAAATCCAATATACATACAATGCAAAGCGCAAAGAAAAAGATGCAGTTCACAGGCACATTTTTAATGTATTCATAACCTCAAGACTTCTTGAGTAACTCGTTGGTTCTTGGTTTGTATTATCGAATCGACTGACACTGAATGTTTTTGCGACTGCACTCTCTTACTCCTATCCCTTTCTCTATCTCTATCACCATCATCCTTTTTCATTTCACAAATCATTATTATTTTTTCATCATATTTTCTTCTCTCTGCACGTTATATGTACATAAACCTTATAGGAATTAACCGACTTGCAAGAATCTTGAATGTGGAATACTGAACTCCGTCTTAACTTCAACTGTACAAAATCTTGAAATGAAAACTAGCGACAAACGCATTAAAATGCGAAATTCGATACGACTCAATATTGATTTCCATTGCACTCAACTCAATTCAATGTATCATCTTCAACTCAGTGTAATTTGAATTAATTAGTCCTTCAATTTGCGTCATTGCCGCATATTCATCCATATAGTGTTATAAAAATGCTTCCTGATAACTATAAACTTATTGAACCCAATTAAAATGACAAGGATTTTCCCGCTACACGAAATATAACACTGTATGCATGTATAATATATCTGGTAGATAGTACCGTGGTTTTCATTGGCTGTTGGGGTTGTTCATGTACAAAAGTCGAATTTCAACATCTGCACCATACCATAGGCCATAGCATGTGTATAATGTGTAAGGATAGGCGTCATCGTCATCGTCATGCGATGCCATGCCATGCATTGGAGAAAGAAGCAAGGCAAGAGCCAAAAGTATAGTGTGAAAGTCTATGAAAGCAATTGGTCTACGTATGCCACCCATCAATCTCTCATCGTCATATGAGAGAGGGAAACCCGGTTAGATGAACAGTCGTTAGATCCTTTAGATCTTTTGAGCCAGCCCAACTAATAGCCATTTAGATTGCATGCGAGTAATTTCCTATCTTCTTTCTTCCTCAGTTGTTCTCTCAATGTTGTTCTTTCATAGAATACTGAGTAAAAGAGACACGGAGAACAAGAAAGAGACTAATATCAACTCATACATACTAGAATAATGATTAGAGAAGACGACTGGACAAATGTTGGCACATGATTATCCTGAGGATCCTACTCTATAATTTTCAAAACCCTTCCTCTCTCTCTCTCTCTCTCTCTGCCTTTTCTTCTTCTTTCTCTTGGAGTTTTTCAAGTTTCAAACCACTACAGCTTGCCAATCAACAACAACTTCCTCTCTTGTTCTATGTTTTCTATATTTCTATCTTTCTCTCTCTCTCTCTCCTTTTGAAATTACTATTACTATCAACATCCCGTTTATAGGATTCTTATCTGACGACCATTGGCAGCTTCAATCATTTAAAGCCCATGTGATTCCAAATAAACACCTACCTCACTTTACCTCACCTATTCCTTTTCATTCAACTCTAGTCACTTGCCGTTTCCTTGTGCTACTCCTTTCAACTTTCAATTTCAATGGACGCATCGTACGTCTTCCTCTTAATCTTCAACTATCAGCCTATTATCGCCGGCTTTCAACTTTCAACTTTTCGGCAATGTTTATACATTATTTCTATTACTTTATCGGAGAGTCACTGGTCCACTTGAAAAACAATTAGTACTTCAAATTTATGTTACATTTTTTCAAAACACATAAAAAAAATTTTAGCTTGAAGAAGCGTCTAAAAATTAAAATTGATCCCTGGCTTCAGAACTTTAACGCAAGATTGAAGGTTGTATAGCCCAATCTGATACAGTATAAATATTGTAGATACAAATACCAAGATCAGCTAATATACACTTGAAAAATACCCAAATTTTTCCACCTCAGTTTATTCCTCATTTTGCTTTACCAATATTAAGCGCAAACATAAGAGCACTGTTTGCGCCTATAGAAATCCTGAATGGAAAATTTAAGAAAAGAGTTGAGAATTCAATATTGAATTCTCTTTTATCCAATATTTCTCTCTCATGTTTGCTTTTCTAGGGGATCATTTTTATGTTATCAAAATATGGTTGCGGTATTGACCCGGCTCCTCTTATTATGGGTATCTTTATTATTTTATTAATAATCTATAGAACAGGAACATGAATAGAATGCATAAAGACGCAGGGAGAGAGAATTGAGAAAAAATTACCGATCGTTTATTTTAGTTTTTGGTACGGTACCGATTTTTTCTTCTCTCCCTCTTTTTCTTTCTGGTAGTGTATCATAAATATCTTTCCTGGCAAATCTAAAGTTAGTTCTCATTCTATTGTTCTGTCTATTTTTGTGTGTTCAGTGTTAGCTGTTGTTAGTACATTTCTTTCGATCCAGATAGATAAGCAGGAAAACAAGACAAGAAAGAGAATCAAATAGACCAAGTACCTCGATTCGTCTCCTTCTAAGTGTATATTCATAGTCAAAGGACAGATACAGATTGTCTGGGGAGGAAATTAAAAAGCGTAAAACGTCTGCATATGAATACATTTGCGTCGTTGAAGACTGGTGAGATTTTTGTGTATGCATATATAATATATATACAAAGAAAGCATAAAAAATATTTATGCATTATAATACAGATTCTAAGGACGTTCAAAGTCGAGGTATCTCTATTGTCGACCTTTTAAAGGTGCTCAATCTTTACACAACATTATGGATTGCATTCATTTCATGGACAGAGGAAAAGGAAAGGTGTATATATCGATGGATATATCGTCTACATCCTCTATTTCTCTCCTGTTCTTTCTTTCCATTCTGTGATGAAATTGAATGGAACGATGCCCAAGGAAAAAAAGTACTTTACTCTGTGCACAACAAAACGAAGAAGAACAAGTCTGTACGGTACAACTTGGGTTGATAAGTCGATTTATCTTCTGTCTTGCCATTTGACACGGGGCCCTTCTTCTTTTTATATGTTATGAAGATTTTTTTTCAACCGTGAACAGAAAAGGCGGGTTTACTGATCGGCACTAATTTCTGCAGATATTAATTAATTTTTTCTCTTGTTTCTTCTCCTTTTCTTCTTTTTTGTTTCCTACACAAGGGGAAAATTCCCTGACTACCTATCAACACCTATCAGTCCTTCAACCATTGGACGTTGGAGTGAAAGAAAGGCATCTGAGATCTTTATAGATAATTGTATTTATACGTAAACCACACTTTCATTCAAAACATCATTATTCATGATCCCCCTCGATATCATGGTCCATTTTTATTGCCAACTAATTACTCTGTGTAAATATACAACACTCAACATCAAATCTGAAGCAATAATACGCACTACTTGTTGTGTGAAAATGGGAGACGCTATTAATGCAAAGACATTTGTGAATGAAAAAAAATGAATAGAAGACCCTGAAAAAGTGTGAAGAATATGAATATAGGTGATGGGACTGAGATTTCGGTTTATACTGTAACTAATACGATCGAAACTGCAGCAACTCGACTCGAACCGAATATAATATCAAATTTAATGCACTCAATTCGATGTAGAGATCTTTGTGCACAGATGATAGAATATAACGATCAGAAACGCTTGGAAAACTCGACAGGGCAGACACAAGTCATTTTGTACGAATGCAGTTTATCAACTTTTTTGACGACGACTCTAAAGGTAAAATGAGCTTTCGTTAAAAATTTGTTATTATTCCTCGAGAATGATGATGATGAATCCTAATACACTCTGAGCCGTCGCTATATGCCTATGACCGTATGACTAGGACTCCTTCATTGTTGCTTTTCTAGCTGGTTAGTTCAATACACTGACTGGCTGCTACGTAGCTAGTTGCTAGTTGTTGGTAGTTTTGGTCATAGTTTATACATAACATACATGAATTGAACATTGGAAAGTGGTGGCAACATATGAGCGACAGATAACACACATGGACAAATAGACGAATAGAACCAGAGGACTAGACAAGATAGTCAAGTCAAGACGACTTGAATAATTTAATTTAAAAAATTACACATTAAATTTTAAATGTGTTTGATTTGTCTCTCGGTTGGTTCCTGTTGCTGTTTCGTACACTTTTTTACCTTCATAATCGTTGGTTGTTGAAAATCCAGGCAAAGCAAAAAAATTAGTCTGTCCTAAATTTGGCAGTCTGACCTGTTTTATCTGTTTATCAATGCAGTTACTTTTTTTTTGAAATTTCATACTCAATACTCAATACCTTTAGATGTACATATTACATATGCATTTTCCGTCTTGGACAACTTGTACCATCTACTACTTCCAACATAATATCTTTCATAGCTTCGAAAAAATATACGGACAACTGGACAACAGCAGAAATTATAAAGGCGAAGAGGGTTCATCCTTGTAGGAAAAAAAGTAGGACAAAGTTAGCTTATTCTAAGATCTTTCCTTGTACACACTACATACAGTTTAATATGGTATAATAATATGAACATAGTTGAAGATGAAGGAGCTTCTTCGTAATCTGACTTGGCTTCCAACTTGCAACGTGTATTTAGTATACAGCTTTAGAAGGATAATGATATGTATATCTCTGGAAAATTAATTGCCACATTATTCATGACAAACATAAAGAATATATACATGTACATAAAAACCTGGGACTCCATTGAACTAGAGCTTCTGAACTGGACATTGAGATTATATTTTCACCTATCTCTATCCCCTACTTATTTTTGTACATGGAGAATGAGAAGCCATCAACCAAGGCTAGAAAGACAAACCAAGCCAGGACTAAAACGTAAAAAATACATACACACTACACACACACACACGTTTATTCAGTGGAACTACAGACTACAGAAGATAGGAGAAAAGAGTTGTGGAACCCAAAAAACAAGACCAAAAACCAGTCATACACTTATATACTTACGCTCTCCTCAAAAGCCGTCTCCAATCCACAATCTACATTTTACATGTTTACAAGTTGTAGCACAAATACTCGTTCAGCAATTGTAATTGTATCTGAAAAGTACAGTAGTCAATTATTGTCATGCTTTATTGCATCTTACATATGCTGAGCTATAGTATCTACTCTTTTGCTTTTCTTCTTCTTTTATAAAGTTTAAATTCTCATCGTTTCGTTTTGTTCATTTTCTATCTCTCTATCCGCCGTCTGTCTCACCCCTGTAATAACAATAATGTAAAAACGACATGAGCTTCTATGCTATGAAGCATAAAGCCTTTGATTAATTCTGTTCCATTGTACATATAGATACATACAAACACAAGATAACTAATAGTTTCCTACCATATTCATATTGACCACAACACGCAAAGTTATATAATGTAATGTAATGTAATGCAACACAAAACAAAACAAGACAATACAACATCATATAATATCATCTGATTATGAGAAGAGTTGAACAAGGGTCCGAATAAAATAAAGCATTTTCAAGAGTTACTTATGTACAACAGCAACAACTTTGTATCATATTGTTGTTTATCTAATTCACAGTAATATGGTCATATAATATCCCGACTCGAAAACAACTAAATAGCCGTAACATCATCATAATGTATGGATTACCTTAGACATTTTTTCAAAATTTATTGGAATGACGGACATCTTCTACATAAATAAGGATACTAATTGATTTACAATATATACTGCTGTACAATGTACAATGTATGTAGTATGTACATCTGTAATATGTGCATTGTGCATACATTCACACTTGTGTCGGAGTAAATAACCATTTACATAATATGTACAGCATGAAGATACGCAAAATACATTTTCAAATTTGCTCAATCGAATTAGTACTCGGCAACAAACTAAACTAAATAAAGTACGTACATATGTAAACACATGCAAATTTGTGTGTACAGTTTCATTAGTCCTCGACTCTTTATAGAGCTGTTTTCCTGTCCTCCTCTTTGCTCATTACATATGTTTAGTTTCATCTCGTATCCATCCCATATTATTATGATTATTGTATCTTGAATCTTGAACATTATATTGTATATTCTACAAGCTGCTAAGTGGTAGTGCTAATTGAGAAATAGGAGCGCGGAAGAGGGAGAAGTAATCTGTGCGAATACCTCAGTCAATGGAGAGTGAGAGAGGCCGAGATAAAAAATTTTTAGTGAAAATGAACTTGTGCTAAACTAACCAACCATATAGAATTCACCCCTATTGTGCGTATACATACATGTACATATTATTACAATAATGATGACGATGATTATTATTACTGTATATAGCCAGAGGTTTTTTCAATAGCTAATAAAATCCGGATGGTATCTACCCACAAAATTAAAATTTACCTACCTCCGTATAGTAATAATTTAGGCACGCAAATAATCTCCTATTTAATTACAACAACCATCCTCCTCGTAATCATCATGATGCGTTTTTGCAGATTATGATGATAATGAAGGCGATATGACTCTGGTAATAAAAAAGTAACAATGCAATGCAAAAACTTATTCTTGTTTTTATGCGTATATGTATACATATGTACACATATGTATACACAAGTCAAACAAATGGTACAGGACATTTATTTTAATCTTAATACTACATGCTAATCAGTAGCAAAAATTTAACACAGAGTCTTTGTGTCAAACAGTAATCATATAGTAATAGTAATAATAATACGAATGGGATGACAAAGGAGCCACCTAAATCACGCTTGATTTTATAACCCTCTTACACGAATGAACCTCTTAAGTATTTATACTACCTAAAGCTTAGTTAGATTTAGATATTTTTCTTTCAAACTTTTTCTGTTGTTTGACTTCACTAACTTATTACCCTGTGGTACTGGACCTTTTCTTTCTTCTTTTAAATAAGTTGGCTTTTTGACTTGACTGGACTCGGCTTGACTTGACTTGACTTGAAAAAAAGGATTTAATAATAATATTCAACTGTACAAATATAAAGCATACAGTAAAAAAGGTAGGAATAAGAAAAGGTGAAGCACAGCTTGGAGTCTACTTTAATACAAACCTCAACTTCAACTCCACAAGGCTAATACAACAAATTAAGCGGTTAAATAAAATTAATAAGATATTTTATTCCCATATGACACATTTATAATAAGCCAGGTACTTGTCTCTGCGACTATAAATGACTATGTATGAAGTCTTAAGTATACAACATAATGATGATAATGCTACAATTCAAAGCAAATACACACCATATGAGTTATTAAGTATCATTTGAAAATGAAGGAATTTTCCCTTTCGAATCGTCCTTACTAGTTGTAATAAAGGAGTACATACAGGGCCTATTTTAATTCTTCTTATTCGTTATTTGTTACTCTTTATGCAGTGACTAGAGAGGGAGAGAGAGAGAGAGAAATAATATCTCTTCCATCATTTTGGTGACATATTTAAACTGTATGGGTGGTAAAGAGTTTCCAGCTTAGAACCTCCAGTTTGGCTTTGGGTTTATGAAAGTCAAATTGAACTCTGAGCAGAATGGAGAATTGAACAGAGAGTAATAGAAAGAAAAAAGTGACTAAGACGGGACAAGGTCACTGTCATAATCGTGAATAAAGAGAGTAAGAGAGAGAGAGAGAGAGAACCTCGAGTTGAAATTTTTCTCTCCCCAGCATGCCTCTTTGCTTGCCTGCCTGTCCTGTCCATTGAATGAAAAGAAAGAGAGAGAGAAAATGAACCGGCTACAGAACAGATACGGCATGCCACGCCGTGTTATGATATAGCATCAAATGGAAAATGGAAAGGTCTTATCTACCTCCGCAAGTTTTTTAGTATTTTCCCCCCTTGGACTTTATACTTACTTTTCATATACTCCATAACAATACAATATACATTTTCATAATATAGTGTACACAGATTGCTTGGAAGTTGGAATTCTCATCTGTGAGTTTCTTTTTTCTCGTCTTTTTTAAATGCTCTTGCACAGTCAAAAGCCCAATGAAAAAAGTTCTCATGGACTCGGCGGCCTGACTGCAAATCATGTGTATATATGTACATGCACGCATATAAATACTCACTTTCGGAGTCACTTCAAACACCTTCAACATTGGTGGTAACTTATCTTTAGCAGCAGCCGCAACCTTACACACACACACACACACACACATCGGCAGTCATATTCCCCTTGTATACAGTTGATAGTTGTAGATATGAATCGATATGTTGTATCATGAGAAATAATACATTAAGGGTCTGGCATTGGAGAAATTCCAGATTCTAGATTCCAGATATATTTCAAAAACATGTCGTTGTAGCCACACGAAACGAGAAAGAAGGGAAGAAAGGGAGTCATCCATATCTTTTGGAAAATTTGTTTGAGAATGCGACAATAGACAATGCCTATACATTCCAGGTATGATATAGAGCCATAGCCCCCGTACAAGAAAACCGATGTATGTATTAGTAAATATACACTTATTTTTATATATAAAGTAGTTTAGATACCCTCTGCTTTTGGTACTCGATCCAGTCGTTGAGAACATGAAACGTTTTGAACAAACACACCGTTACATGTGTATGCATACTAGATACGCAGGTATTCGGTAGATTATTATGTAGCTGTAGTTATAAACATGGATATTGGATGTGTATAATATATCCTGTAGAAGAATAGAGAGGATACTTACTTCTTGTCGTTGTCATTTGTGCTCGTATCACATGTTCCTCTTCTTGTTCGACTCTGCTCGAACGCGGTCCTCTTTAATATCCATTCTTAATATGACTTGACATCCACATTCACTTTTACATTAACAGACTCTCCATCCTCCACTGACATTTAGTGTCGTAAATAAATATCTGGGTTTTGTATCAATTTTTCCGAGATTTACTAGCTATAAAACATAAAAGAGTCAACGGGATTACAAACAAAATATACAATACATGATACCTACGTACATACCTATACATACCATAAGGCTCCTTTACATTTTACACACTTTTCATATATGTATGTACACAAACATTTATGGCCCACTCCCTTGAAGTAGTAATGATAATTATTATAGTTATTGCTATAAATTCATCATGCAATACCTATGAAGTAACATCAGTATCAAAATCTTCTTTTCATATTAAGTAACTTTTAAACTTTGTCAAATTATTATCGTGTATTGCTGTTACACTATATCAACTTTCATTGTTGGGACAGTTCCCATGATCCTTGAGCATTTGAGCAAATGCAAATGACAATTTTTGCATTTCCATTTAGCATAATCGATTACATCACATTGTATTAATTTTTTTTTGTCTTTTCTCTATACAGTTTCGTGATATGAAAAGGATTGAAAAGGAGTCCGATAGGCTGGATAATATACTATTGGAGAAAACTACAAGGAGAAAAGGGAAAAAGGAGGAAGAGGATAATAATCAAAATCATCCAAGGAATTGAACACATGCACATTTTTGTGCACTCCTCATATACACATATACTCCTGAGGAAATAATAACAACAACAAGATACGAAAATGATGAGTTCTTTTGGACGCTGAGAAAAAAAAGCGAAAACTCCTCCTTAGCATAGGGACAATATTATAATATAATCCAACTCTCGAGTCGAGTATATTATACACTCACATTGAAGCATACATAGACACAGACAGACAATAGACAGAAACGCGTGCACTCACAGACACAGACACACACACACACTCATATCTCCTTCATAACTTAGCATGAGGTTTTGTTAAATGCAAGCAATCCTCTCCCTCTCTCTTGAATCATCCCACTGTCATACACCTACGCTCACTAGCGAACAACGAAGCTCTATCTTACTTTCCTATTACCCCTATGCCATGCCAAACCATACAATAAAATAAAACAGAATATAGCCACCATGCACACGTATTTATAAGATATGTGCGCATTCGTACAAAGAACAACAGCAAGCAACAATAAGAAAGGAGAAAATGAAAAGGAAGAATATTCACAAACATATCTATCTATCTCCATACACATAAACGTACATCACATATACATATATAGATACACAGACATGGTGACCAAAACTTAAATTAGTGGCCCATCCTCATCTATCTCATTTACTTGACCCCTGACACCATCCAAACTGAGCTCATATCACATACATAATACTTAGATAAGAGAAACAAAAGCAAGAAAATTCACGAAGAAAATTCATCCGTTGGAAGATCCACCTCGTTTTCATTTTCATCTTCTTCCTCCTACCAATATAATATAACAACAACCAACAACGCTTGTTTTCATCTTTTTAAAAGTACGTATGTATATACATATGATACAGTAACTTTGTGAAAAGAGAAGAATAGAAATCTGGTAGAGAGAAGAAGAAATCTGGAACCGTTTCTTATTCATCATCATCATCATCTCCATCTCGTTCTCTCCTCATTTTTTTACATCCTCGTCGTCTTCCCCACCTTCACCTTCGCCTCCTTCTTTGCCTTTCGGTTAAGGCATAGTCCAATTACAAATTACTAAGTTTACAAGTAAGTACAGTTTAATTTATTTCTTAATTATATTCCACCTAATATCATCATGCCATCACACAGGATGATCATTCCATATGAATATATTCAAGAAACTCCTAAAATCTCCTAATACACACTATTAAAGTCTAATTGAACCACGAAAACATTAAATACATGCTTTTCTCCCATACATTATTTCTCCATACCGTGTTTCTTATTTTCATCCAATGTTATTACAGTATATTATAATATACTATATACATTTCTTTCCATATTTTCTCTATTGAGGTTTGCGATAAAAGATATTTGAATAAATTCTATTTAAATAATCAACTATATCATGTAAAGTTTAAATTCAATTTTGAATGTAATATATTACTTCATATTTCGAACTATGCCTGTACGATCTGCCTCTAAAATTGGACTGACCATGGAAAGGAAAGTCTGTAGCGCGTTTTGAATGCGCGTTATCTACATAGTGTCATGTATAGTCGTTCGTTTGTATTCTGAAACTAATCGTAGGTAAGTAAGTTAGTAAGAAGGGACGTTGAAGGAATTAAGAAGGTTACCTTTAACCTGAACAAGTGTACGACATCCCCCCACTCTCTTAAACATAATGTGTACAATTTGTATTAGTACATCTGTGGACATAGTAGTATGTAGTAGTAGTCATTTTTTTACCTACTCGGAAAAAAGCAGCAACCAACATAGATATATGTAGGTATACACAGAATCTTCTTCCAGGTTTGGGCGAAGGCCCAGGCACAAGTACAAACGAACAACAAGAAGAAGAAGATGAAGGCTAAGGAACAGGGAATTTATGTACATAAAAAGGAGGAAGAAGACACTTGGGAAAAACATGTGCTACTGCCATTCCCTCTTACATCTTACATACACACAATATACACAGACATACAACATGCGTATACTTGTGTTATGTGTGCATTTTGTCTATAGTATCCATCTACTCATGTATATTCGTATGCATACATATTAGAACTTCTCATTTTTTGCACCGTGGACAAAATTTAGGGCGCTAGGTCATCGTATCGTTCCTTTTGGGTCACCGAAATCGGGAAAAAAATTTGGTCCTGGACGGTTAAGCTTTAGCGGCCGCTCAAGGCCCTTGAAATTTGAATGAGGATTTACAATAGCTTTCACCCTAAATGAGCGCATTTATGGGGCGAGGAGTGAGAAAGGGCAGATAGAGTTTTTATTAAAGTGCCGAAATGGAGAGGTTCTAGGCCCTTATCGTATACCACAAAATGACAGATTTCGGAAAAAATTTCTTCTCCCTTTTCTAGAAGGCACTAATATGCCAAAAGTTAGTGAAAGGAGGTTTTCACCGTATTTTGTCCATTTTGACCCCTCTAGAAATAGGGTAAGGGATTTTTTTCAAATGCTGTCCTTTTGTGATATAAGGGCCTAATGCCTCTTCATTCCGGTACTTTAGTAAAAATTCTACCTGCCCCCTTCACTCCCCACCCCAAACATGCACTCATTTGGGGTTAAATTTAATGAAAATGCTCATTCAAAGTTTAAGGGCCTTGAGCGACCTCTGAAAAAACCTTAATCGATCGGGATAAAATTTTCGCCCCCAATTTTAGTGAACCAGAAGGAACGATATATGATGTCTCTAAATGTTGTCCAAGATAAAAAAAATGAAAAGGTCTAATATACATGCTTTTACGTGTGCTCATACGCGAAAGTGTTTGTAAAAGTTGTTGTCTCTGGGGAACTGTTAAGAGTCTTTCCTTTTCTCTCGCTCTCTCTCTCTCTCTCTCTTTCTCTCTCTGTCGTTCCTTCGTCGATCGTTTGGTTTTTGGCTTTGGTTTTCAAGTTGGACTTGGTGGGAAGACTAGCTAGCACAGAGCAAACGTATAGCGATGCAGTTGTGGCAACAAGGGTACAATTGAACTAACCCCACGCCCTATCGAGTTTTCCCCCAGTTCAAACTGTTTTTGATTCTGCCCCTGGAGCTCTTCTTCTGCTTGCAAGTTGTTCATATACTTCCATGGTGTGTGTGTAAGTTTGTGTGTGTACAGATACACTCTTGCTGTTACTTGTTGTTGGGTACTCAGAGGCAGTATAGTGTATGAATAGTCATACACGTTGAGGCAATAGAGCAGAAGAGTACAAGTGGTCAAATAACTACAAGTAGATAGTTGGATTGAATCCCTGAATCAGTCGCCGATGGCCTGTCTTCTTGTACTGACTGACTGTTTAGCTGTCAAACTCTCCTCCAGGTGTGTCAACCACCACCACACCATCTCATACCACTATATAATAACAATAACAACAGCAGCAGAGCAGTAGAAAAATATAGCAATAATAATTGTGACATTCAAGTTACCTTCACAAACGTGAGTAGTTCGTTCCTTCATGAGTGAACATATATAATATCAAATTGAGCTCGCACTTTGTTTTTCCATCTCTCTTTCTTCCTAGTAGACCCGAACACTGTCCAATTCCCCTGACTGACTGTGGAATCAAGTGGAAAGGATTGAACATTGAACAATCCGATTAGTTTCAAACCCATCAATTATTTCACCTGTTCGTGCAAATAGTCAATTGAAGAAAAGTAGTTTTATCACTTATCTCGTTCTTGTTTTTTCACGTGGCGATTCCAATTGTTTTTTCTTCTACACACTATTCGTCTCGCCTACTCTAGTACAGCTAGCTAAAACTTCTACACCTATAGTTGATGCTCTTCTTCTTACTTATTCTTCGGATTTCCTAAGTTTCTTACATACAAACTATACACACACACATGAGTGCAGTGAAGAGCGCACATAACATACTTGACGTATGCTGTGATATCAGTTCTTCTTTTTCTTTCCTACCAACAAAAAATTAGAGGTGTATCTTCATTCGGGCCATCTTCATTTTCATTCCAATTTAAAACATCCTCAGGGTAATTAAAAAATGTATTAAAAATCCAACAAATTCCATTTTCCTAATTTATTGATTATATTTCTTTAAACCTTGTCTTTTCCTCCTCAACTTGGTCTCTTAAAACTTGTATTTATAATGACCAACAAACCAAACCAATATCCAAAACACTATGTGCAAACGACACTAGGAATATTTTATTCTCTTAAAATATCTTTTTAGTTGATAAAACCCATCGTCAAATCTAAATTTTATACATAGCAGACTAGATTTTTTACCTTGGTTTGTAACTTTAAAACATTAAACTGGAAATACAATAAATTAAACTAAATTATACAAAGTTTCATAAGAATTAACGCCAATTTAAAATACAACTTCATCTTATATTTCCGACTGCCTAATCGTTCACATAGCGGAGAAATAAAGAGGTACACATAGGTTTGTAAACTTGTACTTTGTAAAACGTAAGAAGACGAAGAAGGGATAGGAAGAGGAAAGATATTCCGTATAATATTGTAGATCTACACGTTTACGTTTAGTGTACGTATCAAGATCCCTTGGTATTTTAATTTCCAACTCTCAGTTGGACTCTCAGATCTTGCTCTTCACCTTCCACACAGTGTACCTTCTTCAGTTCGTTGTGGAAAAGGAATCAAATTTCATGTGGACTCAAAAACAAGAGTTTCTCCCTGAACAAAATGTTCAGTCTATTCTCCCTGTATGTATATATTATACATAATTCCTGATGTTGCATTGTACTCTACCTTTTACCTTATATATTCTCATTCTCTTATTCCGTATATATAATATTGTATAGTCTTTCAAAAATGGTTGTCTTTCGTCCTCTTTGGTCATGGGTCTCCCTCTCAGACACACAGAAAGTTTTCCAAACTTTTTTTCCTTTCCTCTAAATGCGAGATCCCAAGTTTCATTTTTAAGTATAAAAAAATTCAACATGTTGTACACGTAAAAAAGTTTTGTATTTGACTAAATTTGACCATGTTTCGTTTTTCTTTGTCTCTTTGCAGGTAACCGATACAAACAAAGTTTCTTTGGGAGAACAAAACGAAAGATTACAAGTTTCTTCACCCATGATGATGACACAAGAAATTTATTGAAGATGAAGAATGAACCTTCCAGTGCGTCTAGTGGTGTATTTACATAAATTTCATTGTGTTTTTACTTTGGTTTGATGCGACCTTCCAAAAGAGAGGAAAATCGTGAAATTTAAATCCGGTTCAACCAACGAGGATTTTTCTATAAAAGTGATTCCGAGTGAGTGTGTGGGGAAACAGAATAAAAAAACAAGAGACGGATTTTATATATTCTGCATATAATATATTATCTGCACAGCAATAAATTATTTCCAAGTTATCAGTAAACAACAAGGAGGACGTGAATGACATTGATAAGAGCTCTGTATAGAAAACGACAAAAAGACAAGGAACACTCGGTGTGTGCGCCATTAACAGCATCACCATCTTCAGCATTAATGACACTCCAAATGTAATAATAATCAGACATTGCTGTCATTGTCACTGTATGTATTTGTCGTGAAGGTGTTTGTAATATATTGTGAATCTCACCCTCGTGTGTGTAAAGGAATTGGAAAATTTCACATCTCTCAAATAATTCAAATTCAAAATCGACACGGAAGGTGACAACTGATAAGAAGAGGGTCAAAAAACGTGCCTTTTTGTTTACAATTCTCACTCTCCACACTAAAACCAAAATCAAATACGATACATGCAGACAAATACCAGAATCACAAGTAACTTTCACGTATTTGCTATCCCGAAGGTAAATAGTAAATAAAAGGAAGAAGGAACTTACGACAGAACTATATACATACATGTGTATTTGTGAGTGTGTCTTCACCATAAATAAATAAAAAGAGTATGTATACACACACATAAAAATACAGTGATTATTATTACTCCATAGTTACGGCATGGAAAGTGTTAAAGTGCCTCCTGGCCGTTTTTCTTCTCCTTTTCTCCATCATCATCATCCTCTTGTTCATCTTCCACTACCTCAAGTACATGGTCTAAATGGAACTTTTGTTGTATTGTGAATGTGATTGTGAACTGTGGAATGAAACCAAGTGAGACTTGACGGAGAATAAAAATAAAATATATACACACATACACAGAGATATTATACTTATTCTCTAACTATTATCATCGTCATCATCATATTATAATCATGATTGAAATGTGTTCGTGTTACGGTTGTGGTTATGATTGTGGATCCAGATCCCAATCACAGTCCCGGTCCCGTCTCAACATAATCCCTCATTTGAGAGACAGAGACTCTGGTGACTCTGGTCACAATCCTCCCCATCATCATCATATAAATAATCAACAACATAACAGTCATCAAAACCATCATCATCATCATTCCTCCAAGATGGTTCCCTCGAGTTGTTTCAGTGCCCAGTTCCCCGTTCGGAGCAGCCGATCTTTCAAAGGAGCTTGTCTACTCACCGCAGCCATCGCCTTTTGTGTGGGGATTGGGATCGGAATTCTCATTCCCCTTTATTTTTTGCCAGTGAGTGGAGATCCCACTTTAAACTTTAATACAGACAGTAGAATTAATAGTAATAATAATTTAAATAATAGTCATCGGGATATTCAACACTTGACACTGACTCCTCAACCTGTGATTATCCACAATAGTAATAGTAACAATAATGACTACGTTTCTCTAAATCTAAACAGTGGTAATAGTGCGAATGAAAGAACTTTAGATACTAATAATTATAATACTTATAAGATTGATAATCTCAAGACTGATGATGAGGAGGACGAGACAAATCAATCATCATCATCGTCATCCACAACCATCCTTGATGATCAAGATAGTGTTTCAATGCGATTTCCAGAATTTGCACAAATCCAAGCACTTCGCCAAGACAGAGAAAGACACAGAGACAAAGACGGATCTGATAATAATAGTAATAATAGTAATGAAAGTAATAATAAGAAAACTGTACAAAAGCCTAAGCATAATCAACGAGAAGCTCGAGTTCACCCAATGTTTAGAAGGCCGAGCTCAAATAATGTC
The DNA here is from genome assembly GCA_034698285.1 of Sminthurinus bimaculatus. Lineage (NCBI taxonomy): Eukaryota > Metazoa > Arthropoda > Collembola > Symphypleona > Katiannidae > Sminthurinus > Sminthurinus bimaculatus. Next base: position 23,386 of record JAQIVE010001072.1, read on the forward strand.
AAGTTTGTCGTACCCGACTCCCGAATCCTCTCCCTTCATCCAGTTCAACCTGAAATTCCTCCAGCTCGATTCAATTATAACAATACGGCTACGATCTCCTTGTCTCCACACAATCATACTGACAAAATAAACTCCGCGGTGAATTCCGAAAATTCTTTAGATGACAACCATTCACATAAAATTCGTGATTCCTCAAACTTGCTCGATGGAGTATATTGGAGTGAAGAAGTAGAAAACAATTTACCCAAAGGATTCACCGACGAGGACATAAAATCGTGGAGGAGATTTGTCAATAAATCCTCAATCAGCAAGATTGAGGAGGGTTGTGGACGAATGCAGAATCGTTTATTGTCCATGGAAAATGGAACCAGAGCATGTTGCCGGTACCGGCATAATTTCGACCAAATACAGGGAGAAATCTTTAGTTTCTATTTGAGTCAAATCCTCAACATCCGAAATCTTGCCCCATCCGCCCTGAACATCATTCAGCCGATGGACAAAAAGTGGAGCAACGTGAGGCAGCAATTAAATCTCGCCCAGTGGGTTGATGAGAAGCCAGTAGTCCTCACACGATTCATTGACAGTTTAAAGCAGGCCTACATCCCCACTCCGTTCAGAGACTCGTCTCGTCGCCTTCACCCTATTGACATTATCCTTTCCCCCAACTTTGTCGACTCCATGGACATCAACGAGCTGGCCCAATGGTCTGACCTGATCGTCTTTGACTACTTGACAGCCAACTTGGATCGGATGGTGAATAATTTGTACAACCTCCAGTGGAATCCTAGTATGATGGAAGCACCCGCTCATAATTTGGCCAAGGACGAATCAACCGGTCTTCTCATTTTCTTGGACAATGAGAGTGGACTTCTTCATGGTTATCGACTATTAGACAAATATGAACAGTACCATCGAGTCATGCTTGATTCCCTGTGTGTATTTAGAAAATCCACCGCAGAGGCCGTGAAGCGACTTCATCGGGATAAAAACGTTGGTCATCTCCTCAAAACAATGTTTCAAACTCTGGAACCCAATCTCGTCAACTACCTTCCTATTATCCCCGATAAGTCTATCAAAATCCTCAACCATAGGATAGATCGAGTGTACGACCAAATATCAAAATGTGAGAGCTTATACATGTCTTAGACAGTGAAAACATATAACTAATTAAATAATTATTATTAAACTGTATTTAACTAGCCAAAAAACCCCGATATACTTACATATACTGAGAGAATATGCAACGATCTTTTAATTTTATAATGTATACACTATACACACACAAATATTATGCAAAAAGTCTTGTCAACTTTATAATGTTATTATTATTATCTACCGTAGTTAGTAAAATTGACTTTGTCACATGTTCTTTTTTATTCAAATAACTGTATAATGTCACCACAGACAAAGACATTTTCTCATTTTTTGCGTAGATAGAGCAATAATAATTATTATTCTACTTAACGTTTTAATTGTGTAATTAATATGAATACTCTACAGTATATTTACGTATATTGTACCGACTGAGTTTTGTTCGTAGACGATGAGTTTTATTGCTTTTTTAGCCTAAAAGATACAAACCTTTATTATTATTAGTTATAAACTTTCCGCATATTCCACCGCAAAACTGTCCTCATAACCTTCCGTTGTCAATTTTAATCCCTCTCAAAAATATCAAAATGTATTCCGAAAACCAGCCTAGAATTTAATCATTATTCTACATAATAGTCTTTACTCTATACATTATTATATTATTATTATTTTGCGATATTAATTAGAAAATGAGCCGGAAGTACTCAGATATTTCGAATTGTAACCATACATTATACATGCACCAAAACTTTAAGTTATTTATAAATATTAAATTGTCAGCAACGAGTGTATCATAACACTGTAATTATTATAAACTTTAGCTATATATTATACGATTAGTCCACAAATAAGAAAACCCTGACGTCCCTTGTAAATCTGTATCTTGTACGTGTATATTTTAGTCTACATAAATTTGTATGAATATGCGTGTCTGCTTATGTGTAACATATATCTTGTGAATACTGATATTGATTATTGAGGTTTGTACGTGAATTTTTGTGAATAGAGTTAAGTATCCTTTTAAGACGATTATGATGCTTATTTTGTGTATATCTATTGTGTATATCTATTATACATACATACATATATGTGTACGAATGTAATTCATTTAGATAGCTTAACTGCAGTGGAAACAATTGTCTCGAATCGAGTTTTATCTATACCCAATCTATAACATGTATTATGTAATACACAAGTAGTAGTATGTATACTTTCCCCAAACGATGATTTGTTGAAGTATGATGAGAAGAGACGAAAAGAAAAATTAATACATAATTAATAAAGATATTTCACGGAAATAAAAAAATACAACATGTCAAAATAAAACAAATTCTTTTAAATCATTCCGTTCATTTGAAGCACTTGTGTCAGCTTGTGTAAACCTATCCATAAGATTGCTCATCTATACGTTGTCAGTTATACCTGAAAAATATTAGGAACGTTTTCGTTTACTGTGGGAAAATATCTGTCTATCTTCTATCTACCATGATAAATGCACCTGTTGATTTTCAAAAATTATTATTATTGTGTGTGTGTGTGTGCATGCATACTTTGGATATTCCCAAGTTTACAATGGCCCATGGTCAAATGGTCAAAAAGATGAAAAAAATGTTGAGTTGACTTTGGCTGCACGGTCAAATAAATTGTACGCATAAATATCTGTATATAAAGAGAACACCTCAAAAAGTCAGTCCCACGTCAACAGTCTAACAGGACAAAGACAAGCACGACGTGTTCAGCTATGGATCCCCCCATTTTCATTTGAATTCCATTTGGAAATACATACACATGTACACAAATACACAATATATGCAGCATGACTATCAAATATTCTTTGCGTACAGTTTCTTCAGGTTAAAACATATACATAGGTATTATGTATTGTATCTATGCAAACTGAAAACGAATGGAAATGTCAAGTATTAAATTGTAGTCGGTGTAATTTACAACACTTGAGAAGAAAATAAGGTTCGCTCATATAGTCAGCATTCGACAAAAGGTCCTCCTACTTAACTACAGGTCATGTCATTTTCTCAACAGATATACAACAAGTTGATCTCAATTTCGTATTATACACCTCTATTAGCATCAGTCATTTCATCCATCATCATAACAACCAAAAACATCTTGCCAAGAAATACATTTGTGTATTCTGATGTACAATTTACAATTTCCACATTGACGTGGAATATGAACTTCTGCCACATAACATGAAGAAGAAGAAAAACTCTGAGAAAATTTAATAATTTACGATCTATTGGACTGTTTACCTAGAAATATGTTCGAAAGCTAAATAAATTATGTTATGCTACGTACATCCAAGAATTACGTACAACTATAGTGTAAATACAGATAAATATATTTTATAGATTCTAGCCATGTTGTATACATATAAAGAGGGAAATTATACAGATATTATGCAAAGAAACTGGAAGAACGACAAGGAGTAAGAAAATTTACCGTGTGCTCTATGTTTCATGTTATACACGTCTATAATATAGATAATACAATTATTCAAAGATGGATGTATCACCCTGATATTTACATTGGAATTACGCTATTAAGATAAAGTACTTACTTTGTATCATGCTTTTCGTTTTGTGTAGGCAAGTATTTGTATACATGTATAAAATGTAGTATAGTACACAAGCTATAAGTATTAACAAGAAGAGGTTTGGGAAGGGTAAGTTGAGGCTCTCCCAATTTTTTCCCAAACTATTTGGAATGTGTCCCTTCACCTTAGCCACAGTAATATCCTTACATTCATTCGTAGATTCCTCAGCTCCGTATTATATTATAGTATTGTCTTGGAGAGAAAAAAACATGGATTAAGAATGAAGGTCTTAACAGATTTTTCAAGGGAAAGCTTCTTAATTCTCCTATGACTACTACATATTATACTATAATATATAAATGCATACCAAAGCTAGAAGAAAATACAGACACAATATATCCATGTATATTGCCGGCCTGTGGCTTGTCCTGGCTTCCCAAAGGAGCAAAAAGGAATAATGTACATACTATACATACATCAAATGCCTTGTTTTACACTGCCGCTGAATAATCGGCATGTTAAGTAGAGAAAGGAAGAGAGATGAACTTTTGTATTGGATCTCGAGTTGAGCCTGTCGAACCTCTTAAGTCTACATAGCATGCATATACTTAATTCTTAGCATAGTGTCGAATGTCGAACTCAATATCGAACGTTCATATTCCTAGTCTCAACTTTGAACAATGTATTTACTCCCAGTTTCAAAGCCGACAAAAATTCAATACTACAGCAAGATTATCATAATTCAACACCTAACTGTGTCAATAATACACTGTGTGTTTCTCACTCCTTTAGCAACTCAACTCTATATACTTTATATTTCCCTTGCCTTTACGTATACTACTGTACTACATATAGGTACATTACATACTATAGAAAAGACATGGATGGAGCAGGTACAAAGAACAGTATACATATGATGTTTTATTTTAGTGTATTCTTCGAGGTATGTAGGTATACCTACAACTTAAGGAGGGAGACAACCAAACTGTTCTTTTTTTTTTGGCTTTTTTTAGATTTTCATAAATTAAAATAAAATGAGGACTAAAATCAA
>JAQIVE010001073.1:0-28067 GCA_034698285.1 Sminthurinus bimaculatus
CACACATTGCAATGCCTCCTTAGAAATCGGAACGTAAACACAAAAGCACGTTTTCGACCCTTCCATGTATGCATGAGTACATACATTTATGTATAGTGCTAATGATAATGATTTCGAACCAGCTCATGTATGCATATATCAGTATTGTGCATTGGTACTTGTGTATATGGGTATTCTAGTTACTATGTATTTACTATTTACCGAGAGCAAATGAAGTGCCAATACATTTTCTATTAGCTTAAGGAGGCTTGTCAATAGTAATTTGCCTACCAGTAATATGTAAGATGATGGGAGCAAAATTTAAGTACGTGATAGATAGAAACGTCTATATAACTGTACATTGTACAATATCATATATATCGATGTGTGTTTATAGGAGGAAACGGTTTGAATCTCAAAAGTCCGTGTTCATGTTATTTAGTTATTGACAAAATCTTGTGCGCAAATACATACACTAATGACAAATCATCGTCATCATACTTTCTAATATGCTAAAGCTATTTTATTCTGTTACTCAAACTCATTTTGCTCTTCTGAGACTCTAGTTTTTAGTATACCATAAATGTTTCGTGCTTTGGAAAAGAGAAAGATGACTCGTGTCTATATCAATGTTATGTGTACAGTACTTATACATAATAATATCATATTTTATGGCATTTTATTTGACACCTGATGTATTCATATTTAGTGTATGTATGTGTGACATAAGAAAATGGCTTAATTTCATGTTTTCAACGTCAAACCTTTATTTTCGATGATAAAGCATGACAAATATGTGACATAATATAGAATACAAGTGACATAGTGAGAAGAAAAACATGTACTGTCAGACGTTTTCCCATCGCCATTCAATATCATTTCTTTCACGTGTAAGCAGAGAAGCTCATTTCAGTTTAAAAGCTATTAAACATCGTGAATTCTTTCTGATGGCTTGAGGAAGCGAGGTGGAAACTTGGACAAATTACTGTCATTTCAATAAGTAAATAAGATTCTGTTGTACTTTCGCACACGTATAGAATAAATAACTAAAAATATTATTTAAAGATGGGTAATTATGTGGATACCAGTATCAATTTAATTTACTTGCTAAGTTCCCAAATTTGTACCATCGTTTACTCGTTTATAAAAAGTTTGTGATGGGCCAGCAAATTATTATTTGAGATTTTCAACTGCGGCTCCTGAACTGTAAAAATACAGAGATGACAGCTCACAGTAAAAATGGCCTATATATTTCGCCCTATGTACATTTGATGTGAATTTGGACGGAAGCGCATCTATGAATGAAGTGAATCTAAGTACATTTTACACTGTACAATGTACATCACACATAACGTAAGCAGACATATCTATATGCATGAAATTTGGCATGAAGCGAACAACGTAAGAAATAACGCTTTTCTCATTGCGAATCTACAGTTAAGTCCACATTGGGTGCTGTTGCTCCAATGTGATGCGTGTATACATAACATGTTCAAAGGAAATGTTTGAATTTACACAGTCTATTCTGTACTACCTTATGCATGCATGCAACTATGTACATTTGTATGTATGTACCTTTTATCTTTCGTCTCTTCAATGGATTTCTCGTTCAGGTTGAATGACACGATCCCATAATAAAGCGATCTGTATAATATGTTTATTTATTGTCTTCATTTAAATCCCGTACGAGAAATTAGTTTACTTCTATTTTTTAGCATAACTTGGCTTGGTCCCCGTCCTCGGACATGTAGAACAAGAACAATAACCATATATGTGTAAGCTCCAGCAACAGAGATACATATACTTACATAGAAAGAAGATGGGACAAAGTAAGCGAAGGAAGTTGTCAGGGTTTGAAAGGAAGGATGCAAAAAATTAGTACTATGTATATATTTTATTATACTCACGATGTGTATAAGAAGAAAGAAATATCAAATAACATAAATTAGTCATTTCTTTGAAACGTCTCGTCTGACCGTGCAACTGATTCTTTTTTCTTCTTGTAGCTCATCGAACAATTTACAAGATAAATAGACTCTAGTCAAAATGGACAATGGTCAATTTATTCTGAGACTGAAATGAAGGAACACATTTGTACATTGTGCATATTTGCATATGTGTGAGATAACTTTTTCTATTTTTAGTCATGATATTGAATTCTCATATTATGCATTCAAAGAGTTCTACAAAACGGTTTTAAAATATTTAAATGAATATAACACAAGTCAATAGCGGTTCCCGTTGCAATATACCACGTAACGCTCAGGAATTCCAAGCTAGTTAATAGAAAATTAATACACTACTCCCGACTTTGCTGTATACATACATAGGTAATCTGTATAGAAGTGTATTGAAAAATGGGAATAAATTTTATTTACACAATTTTTCAAAGAATTTTTTCATAGCCGCTAATTTACATGTCAAGATGATTGAATGTGAATGAGAGGATTCCATAAAAGGAGTAAATATTTTTATGATGTCTTTCTTCTTTTATGCCAATATGGCTACATACATATTATGATGACACATTATGCACAGAGACAAATGATTTGCGTCATAACTAGCACTCCTTTCAATGTAATAAATAGGTGATACATGGACTTATATATATAGTTCTTATGATTAGACAGCTTACACGAATTTTTCATCGTATAAGTCCGGCGTACGTCTAAATCAAACAAAATTCTGTTCTTTGTATTAAGCTGCTAAATTTGTGCGGCAAGAGACATGAGACATATGGTCTGCATCTGCTATCGGCACATTTAGCTATTTAACTGATAATGTAATCATCGTAGATTTTGTCTATTTAAGGCACTGGTTTTTCGGAAATAGGTTAAAAATTGTATAACGGCATGATACTCTAACATTTTTTCTTTTTATGTACAAATTGTCTTTCGAATATCCCCATAGGGAGAGAAATCCCGTCTGTATTTAAAACTCGATTTAAAAGTGGCATGCATAAAAAAACAACGTATTATCTCAAATCTGATAAAAATTAACGTTATTATCTATATTTCAAAAATGAACTACAATACATACCTTATAACTTATCACCATGTCCCTATGTATTGTATTATAAAATACGCTTTGATTCCGGCAGCATGCAAATGGTCACTTAATACTTACCAACGACAACTTTCTCTTTAATTTTTCAATCATGATAAAAAGCCCCACTACCATTATAGAATTTAATTCAGGAGTCAGACCCATTGTAAGTAAACCACGTTGTTACTATGTAAGCGCCTTCGAAAAGTACTGCATGTATACAGCATAGTGTGCAGAGCTCATCTCTCTTTACACTAGATAACATACCTTTTAATTTAATAAAGGGTTTATATTCATTGTAGTGGTAGGAGTAGGAAAAGAGGTAGAAAACTCAACTTATATACATACATAATTCATACATGTAGTCACTTGCGCAAACGTATTTTTCTGTAATAATTATACTAATGTGTTTTATAATAACCGCACACACTCACAATCAGTCCTCGCGTGAAAGTAAATGAAATGGACAAGATGCGAGACGCTAATCAAGAATTAAGAATTAAGGATAATTCACAATCCACGTAATTTTCTAATATCACTGAGCTTGGGACTTTAGAAAAAATTCAGGAACTCTAAAAGAACAAGAGAAATTTCTTGTGGTGTTTGTTTTTACTATTGCATACATATATGTATATTGTATATGTATCTCGTATAAGCATTGAATGAATCTTCTTGTTTTTTGTATTTATCTTCCGGCGTAGAGAGTAAAAGTAAGTTGTATAGTGTGTATACAATATTTTACGTAGATAAAATTAGGGCTTTGAGGGAGGTAAATGATGTTTGTAATTAGTAATTAGAGACTAATTCAACTTGGAATACGTAGATATATATGCAAGAACAAATACGTTGAGTAGTCAGTGATTTACTCGCTTAATACTATATGTAGATGTATTGCCTATCTTTAGTTCACAGTAGCCGTCTAGTATCATTATCAGTAAAGCGAATCTAATAATTGCAGCAAGTATCCACTGCTAATAAGCCTAATAATGCTGCTATATGTTTTTGTCGTCTTGTTCGTTGTCACAAATCGTGAAAGCCAATGAGTAAGTACATGAAAATGCACGAGTCAATATGTTGATACATACATATCTACATGAGTAATTTTATCCCACTACAAATTCATGAATGCTCACATCCCTAGAAACTAGAAACGAAATCTCAGAATTCCCTGACACATCTTCCCATACTGACGCACGATCTTTCAATACAAATTTTCACAAATTAAATAAATACATATGTAACAGGCGATAAGAAAGAAAGGAATGAAAGTGCACGTATAAAGGTATATATGCGTATTTGGATGAATTCGATCCTGTGAAATTCGCGTTGTGAATTAATCACACTATAGTAAAGTTGATTTAGTGTGTTTCCACCACAAGAAACAACATAATTGCTAACCCATTATCCACACACATAATTACTTGATCTGGTTCAAAATTGGACTGTTTTCAAGATCATTTTTGGGTTTTGGTTTCCAAATACAGAGCCCTAAAAGGAAGTAATAAACCAAAAATTGGTAAAGGAACTAATAATAACGTAATCGCTCTCGTTCAAATCAAAAATTGAAGTTGACGTTTTGAAATGCTCCGTCTCAAAAGTATATCATTATTTTGATGGATTGCAAACAATAGAAATCGTTAAGAGCTTTTTATGCAGCTAGAAAAAGCTTACGCGGTGATGAATTGTTGACATTTCTAGAACAACAAATGGCCATACCTTACTAGTTAGTCATCAAAACATGCATAATAATATACAACCTACCTTTACATTTACACTTACTCTTAGATCATACATACATACATGCATAATACACTTGTACGTACATAATATTTTCTCTTTAGCAAAACAATCCCTTTTGGCTTTGATTTTTGGCAGTTTGATTTTCCATTCTCATGCAGAACATATAATATAGGATGTATAAAAAGACAAGATGAGACTGCTGAGATGAGATCAACGAGAGAGAGAGAGAGAGAGAGAGAGAGAGAAATGGAATCAGTGGAATTAAAAAGTAATTCATCGTCAAAGTTAGAAGGAGCGTCTCTGCAAACTAGTCAATCGCTCACATAATAATATAATGGAATATAATGCGACTGTAAACGAGATTTGACCAGCTATATCTGTTAATATAAAGCAAATACACATTGGCATTAACCAATTCAGATTTTGCCGTATGTATATACATTTCTTACATCTTTTGTATCATGAAGGAATATATTGAAAATCTGCTTTCAGTTTCGTGATCTAGAATAATCAAATGGAGGGGAAAGATGGCAAGTCAGGTTTTTTTTCACGTACACCGTAACATAGCTTTGCATACTGTATTACATATACTAATAGCTATAAAATGATTCAACACACAGCAATATGGTATAGACGCGCACGCAGCTACACATATGTATGTATTGTGTATCGCCATAGAATAATATATAAGTATTTTATTTGCGCTTTTGATGTGAATTAAAAGATTATTTTATGGTTTGGATATATTTTTTTACTGCGCATCGTGTCCCAACAGCAAGTATCATACTAAAATCTAGCTTCGTTTCCTTACTAAATACTATACTAAAACTATAACTATATCATTTTCATCGTCACAGTCATCTAGATTGCATGTATGTATGTAAATACGTACAGTTTATAGGTATGTATATTCGTAGCTATTTAGTATCTTAATAAAAAAGGAAAAAACAGCAGCGATTGTGGTATCTGAACATAATCTGTATCAGAGCAGCATTTTCTTACAATTTACAATCAGTGTGTGGTTTTTCTACATGGAAAATAAAAAATGTCTTCGTGTATCTATAGTTCAATATATATAAGTTATGGGTGCGAATTTATGATTCACGTAATTATATCAAACTTGAAACATCTTGTTCCAAAAACTTTTACCTTTGTTGTCTTTCTGCCATAAAAAACGAGTATGAAGCGTTTTCGTTTTCACGAACTTCCCATTTCCATTTCATTGAAATGAATTTTCAGCAATTGTAATGTGCAAATATTTGCATAAATTGTAAATTATTTATTCTTCATTGTTGTTTTCCGCCTATGAGCATAGTTGAGCAGGCATTGACATAAGAAATTCCTTTCAATTTCAATTCTTACATAAATCACAAACGTGTCGATAGCTGAAGAGCAGAGAAAAATGGTGGCCGAAAATGTGTAGAGAATAAAATTCTTACAATATGTACATACATAGCACAACTCTTACAGAAGGAAAAGTTTTACGAAGAAAGTACACATTCAAAATGCTGGTAGTTAACCAGTTTTCCAGTTCACATACATTGAAGATTTATTACATATCAACTGTTAATTTTAACATCTAAAGTGTAAGCAAATAAAGCAAAGAGTGAATGTGTGAAAATCAAATTGTTGACTTAGTATATACAGGAAGATAGCGTATCAGAGACTGTGTGAACATACATATTCATCCAAAATCAAAATTTGTGCATTATATTGAGTCATTTGCAGGAAACTAACTGCTAATATGTAGTTTACTTTTTACTGTTTTCAGCATCTCTTCACAAAGATATAATAGAGACTAAAGGAGTTAAAATATTGCATATTCGTGAAAAAACATGCCCTAGTATTTTTCCCGTCTTCTTAAAAGTGTGAACTGAAGTAAATTATTTGCACACTTGTATTACACATATTAAACTACTACTCTACGTTATAGATAATGGGTATAAAAAATTGAAAAATGTGTATCTGAACGGTCGTCAGGACGTTGTAATGCACTTATGACAGCAGATGGACGAGAGAAATGTAAAAAATGCATAATATATTAGTACCAGCATCTTTTCCTAGCTGTATCGAAACGTTGCAACTATTTAACACAGACACCAGTCGTATTCGTATACTATGTACAAGCTGTGCCTTGGACAACTATATTTTTGTCTTCCATACCCATTAAATTTACCTATGGTTATGGCAATAACTATGGCTTTGGTTTGCTATATCTCCCTTGGTTATTGTCTATGGATAAATTGCACAGGCGGACAATTCGCTCTCACAGGTTTTAGACAGTTCAAGTTATTACTCAGAATGATGATAATGCTTCCTGTGAAAATTTTACGGTTACACAATTTAACTTGTCGGTTGTTTTGACTTGACGTTTTAGCTAGCTTTTAGCTTGTGCCTTCTTTAACTCTGGCGTCGGCTTCATTTTTCAAAAAATAAAAGAAAATGCTGGCGTGAAGTGAAGAAGGAAAGGTTTAACCGTCTTCCGCTCCTGTACATACATGGGTGCCTATAACTAAACTTATTAAAGTTGCCTGTGCAAAATATTAAATCGCTACTGCATATTGTTGAAGTTATAAAGTTTTAAGCACATGGCTTGAATGGCCCAGTCATTCTCTATACCTTTTATTTCTTATGTTCAATCCCGTTGCTCTTGATTCGTCATTCTGCCTTTTCATGAGCTTTTGGCTATAGTGGAGCACCAAAACTCACAAAGTCACACCGATTATACAAAAATTAACATTTTGTTCGCACATAAAAAGTCTTGGCATTGTACAGGGTGTAAAGATCAACTTTGTTGTTGTTGTTTTGGTTTTTCATGGCGGGACACGCTAAGCACACAATCCAACCTCAAGACACACAAAACCGGTGTGATTTGCAATATATAATATTATCGTTTGATCGACAATCGGTTTCTGTAACCTCTTAAAGTTACAAAACATGATTTCATCCCTGTGTATAGTTTTTGAATTTAAATAAATGGTGTATTGACTACGTATTATTGAATATTAAAAATGATGTCAAATGCTGATGAGTTTGGACTTTGGTTGCAGTGGATTTTCAATAGTTGGTGTTTAACTTTTATTGTTTATTGGTTCGCCCATTCGGCTTCGTTATTGACTTTGCGCTTCGTGTGAATATTTATTTATTATATTTGCTCAAAATTTAATGGTTATCAGTTATACGCAAAACTCGAACTGCGAATGACTTAACTTTTCTGGTTGAATAATTTGAGCTACAATTTTGTGGTTACTTCACATTTGCCAATGTATGCACAATATAAAAACAAGGTAAAGGACGTGTCTCAGCTATTATTTCTTGTGATTCCATCCATCGATTTATCCATCTGTTCATTAATAATAACAAACGTGTTCGCTTTCGATATGAGACACGTTTAGGTCTACTGATATATATGTATGCGTTTGTGTGTAGGAACGAATAATGGTCGTGGGTCATTGAAAAGCGAAACCTGTACCGTGCACAATACACACATTGAACATTTAAGAACATAATTGTAAATGATACAAATGATTCAAAGCGATATTCGCAGGTCACCGTGCGGGGCCAAGGCCGTCTAACGGCAACAACAGTCTCTCTCTCTCCATAATTATGTTATTAAATATTAAAGGTGTATATGATGATGACTTTTTCAACTGTCCAAGCTATAAAGCTATGTCAAGTTGAGTCAATTCAAGTCTTCAAGTGTGTGTATGTGTCTGCATGCGTATGTGTGTGAATGAATACGAATAGCGGCGGCTGTGTAATAATCCACAAAATCAACTTCACACACACACACATATACCTACACAGATCCACATAACATTTAACAATTTCCCATGTTTTGATCGATGGCTTTTGTCATCATTATTTCATAATTTCTTCTCTCGCACTCCTTTTACATCTTCATTAGGGGCCATTACTAGACTTACGTAAATTATTTGCTCTTGCTCTTCATTATTGAGTGGACAGGAGTACAAATGGTCAAATGGTCGGAGGACTTCAATCTTCAATCCAATGTTGTTCATTGTCGCTTACCACCTGACGCTATGATTTCTTGCTCGATTTTGATTTAAACTGGAAACGCAAAGATAGATAACTTGTTGCATATTGTATGTATATTGTTGCTGTTGATTATGCTTTCCAATTTTTTTGTTTTTTTTTAGCCTCAACTTTATTATTTTATCGTTCACAGTGTCATAATATGGAGTAAAAAAACGCTTTCACTGCACCATTGTAGCATAATTATAATTTATAGTTCCTATCGAGTCAAGTGGTCGAACACTGCTGGTTTACTCTGATATGCTCATTCGTATTCCCCAGGAGTAATTTCATTACCAGCATGTTGTCTTTAATTATGACAAAAAGTTGACTATTAGAGCAATCTAACCACATTGACTCCTTACAATGCACTTCATACTTCATACACATCGTTTACATCTTAAGGTATTGAAACTAATTTACATTCCTTTAAAAGGAGAGTTCAAAATCTGCCCATGGAGTCTTCAGAACAGATAATGAGCTTGACCCATACCATGGCACATTGTTTGGTCCTGTTAAATGGCGTTTTTTGCATGTTTTCTTTATATCTGCTGTAAATACTGTAGGAGCTGATTGCATGAAAAATCTGATGATTGAGTTGAGCTACTGGTTTTCATCACAACTGTACACTTTACTCGAAATTCATAAAATTACGTTAACAATTCATAATGAACGAATGGAAAATGATGAATTTTCGAAAGACATGAATCTAAATTCACATTATTTAATATTTTCGTTCTTTTTTGTTTTACAGGGGAGTGACCCTTGCAGGGCAACATGTCGAGGAAGTCTTCAGAGTCGCCGGTCACAACTCAACAGAGAAATACATCGGGAAATGAGATTGAGGGCTGGTGCAGAAAATTTACTAAGGTAACGATAATATTTTGTGATTTATAAAATTATGTTTTTGAAAATTTGCTGGTGCATATGAGAATTTAGACTATGAAGTGAGTTTGTTTAAATAGGTGAGCTTGTCTTGTCTCGATCATCTTTGCATGTTCTTGATCTGGCTGTGAATTTAGTTCTACTCATTATCATTACAATATTTATTTTCTACGTGAATATTTAAGTGTGTGACTATGACTATGTCATGTGTCTGTGCGTTATGAGCAGAAACTTGGTTCATGGCTGTGAGGCAGTGAGTTAATATGGAAAAGTGTCGTAATGCAAAGAGGCAGAAACTCGACATGTTCACAGTTCAAAAACGCACACATATGACACATGTGAACGAGGCAACGAACATACACAGTGTTTAATGTGCAATGTCTCTACGTATAGACACAGACACGTATTATGAGTGTGTGTGTATGTATGCATATGTAATTCACCTCATATGTTCAAAGATATTATACTACACTAAGGTAACACTATTAAGATGACGCATGGGAAAATGACAGAGTGGGAAATACAATGGAAATCAGTTGGTGTCCTGAGCAAAAGAATACATTGCAACTTGCGACTCATGTACAATTTACATGCACTTTCAAGCAACGAATAAGGATTAAGGACTTCCATCCAAATCCAAGACTCATGACGATTAATTCTATAGTGTAGCAAACAATAAACAAATGATGCTTCATCATTATTATGTAATGCGAGTGTGACGAAAGATTTTTGCTTTTACCTTTATTCAATCTATATATCTACATAATCTCCGTCTAGATAGACATACGATAAAAGGTTACATGTTCTCCATTTGACATTTGCTGTTTTCTTACTTTAGCTTGCACATTGTTGAATTTGTATTTGGTATTTGCACTTGCATTCTAATCCATATTGTTCTTGTTTTTGATCATGCTCGTCCTTATTTACTTCCATTTTATACTACGAGCCGATAAACACGGTTTTATGATACATTGACGATCAAAAAGTCATAATATATATATTTGTATGGAGAATCTCCATTTAAGATAATGTGTAAAACTATTCTGATTGTTCTTTTAAGAACAATCTTCTTCTTTATTTTGACTGTCCTTGACTTTTTATTTCATCCGCCGAGCATAAACTTTGCAGCCATACTTATAGTATGTAGTAAACTGGAGATGAGATTTTTAAAAATTGTACGAGAAAAAAATTATCAAGTCACTGGTTAACTCTGAAAAGAAAGAAGATTACTTTGTGTGTAAAATATAAAACAAAAATATTACATCATAAAGTTAAAGGATTTAATGGTGCAACATGTAAATACGTAAAGTAATTCACCTACCTGGTTTTTTGTATACATAGAAGAAAGCTTCCTTTTATAATATAAATTTAATAGACATTTTCGTTCCTCTCCAATGTTTAGACAGCTTGGAGCAATTAAATAAATCTTTAAAAAGTCTCAACACGCAATTGTGTAGATTATTTTCAATTTCCAAAAGGACTATATGGTGTATAATAAAGATGATGATGATCACAACACATCACACAAAATTTCTATCAGAGTATGATATCTTTAGCCTCTTCTATAATGCAATATTAAATAATAATAACCATCATAATGCTACTTTCTTACTATGAAGACTTGCAGAATCTTAGCCTTCTCCAAACAGCACTTTTGTAATGTAAACTACAGTAATAAATAATTGCTTCCCTAATCCCTAATCTCCATTCTCCTTAATAGCTTTAGCATTGTGTGTGCAAACTTTAATCTTCTAGAAATCGTGGTAGTTATGGAGTCTAAATGAAGAAACATCGACTCATATACATATACTACAAAGCACACGTGAAAAATATATTTACTTCAAATACATGCATGAAGACGCTGAACATTTATCTATCTATACATACATATGTATAGATAATATGTTTTGATATTCTAGTTGCATATATTACAAGTAATTTACTCATCCGTATATATTATATCTTTTAGCTTCTGTGTGTCTAATATGGTGTAAAAATTATACCCTGTAGGAGGATACACAGGGGTCTTTTTTATTCATCCCTTCCCTGGAAACTTTCAAAACCTACGAATGTTTCCGATTATCTCGTAGGCATTATATGCTTTTATGTATGCAATGGATCTGAAACATTCCCAACTCTCAGAATTATAAGTCTCCAAAGTAAAGACTAAATAAAAAGTTTCTGAATAATAAATGTGCTTAATTTCATACATGTAATTTCCAATCTTTTTATATCCCACCTAGATTCGGCATTGTCTAATTTTTTTTCGTACTTTTTTGCAAATGCCTCATAGGAAAATGCAAATGCTTTATAGTTTTGAATTGCACATACATATTATATGTATATATTTACACATTCTGTATTATAGAATGCATATATGTAAATGCAGATAGTCAACACAAATGCTCAATACAAAAAGCATAGCATTATTTATCCTTTTCCTTACACACACAACATAAAACATTGCCTGTGAGCATCAAAAGGACTGATTGACAGCCAACCATCAATTCGCAATTCAATTCCACTGATTCGTTGCATTCTTTATTGTGGAGGTCTTTTGATTTCATCGCTCCAAGAAATTTTCCTTTAATAATAGCTCGCGTCGACTTATTTACTTTGTACTTTTACATCATAATATGCCATTATGAATGATGCATATTGTGTGCAGTGCATGAGTATACAAGCAAATAATGAGCGAATATAGCATGCGGCACAAAGACGTATCTGATTTTCAAGAGTTTGTAATTAACGATTTAACTCTCTCGTGTGTGTATTTACCTCGCATGTTATGTTCGTATATTATAGCCACATTTATTATGAGATGCCACAGGGAAGTTTTTTATTTTTAAGTTTACTCGTGATTTCTATTAAAGCATGTGGTGCTATGTACATGTTACAGGCATGCGACTACTATGTATGTATATGAGGCATGAGGTAGATTAATAAAAGGAAAATTTAACTATTTCCCTTATTATATAAGAAAAAGAGTAGTTTTAACCAGCTTTTCATGTATTAAAACCACGCAGCGATGAAGAATTTGCTTTTGTTAATAAACAAGTAAATGTAATCATATGAATATCAATTGACATTTAGCTATAGCTGACAGAGTTTATTTTAAGATGTCATAACGCATCTCTCAATAATACAGAAAAAACTGTTTTTGTTGCATAATATGCCATTTTTCTTTATATGTTGAAAATCAGGAAATCATACATACTCAAGATTCAAATGATCTGGTGACGATTTATAGCTTTCGATTTTATTTTAATATTTTTAACCAGTTCTCATTGTGGTTTCATTTATCGTAACAGGTTAGTTGACATTTATAAACGTTGATTTGACAATGATACTAAGAGATAATTTTAACAATTCCCCTTGTTTTCGAAGATTTTTTTTGCTCGTATATTACACCAGACCTTTTTTACATTCTGGATAGTCCATGCCATGTATCTCATTAATTCCTATTTTTTGAAAAGATTTAAGTAAGCCTATTTAGTTACCCCATGACTATCTGATGATATATAAAATGCAGGAATTTTTTCGTTAGTAATTCAAGAGTATTTGTTATTAAGTCTTAAGCAGACTCGTATATTTGCATGACTTTATTTATTGTTTAGTGTGTTAAAAACCGACTCTACAAGCAAGCACATTTTAGAAATTACCATGCTTTTGTATGCAAAAAACATACAACCTAAAATGTTAAAATTTTCTAAACTTTCACTGACCAGAGAAACTGCAGAAAAATATAAGGATTTACTTTAGAAAAGAAACAAAGTCCTAAAAATGTGACTTATAGATGGTGGAGTACCGATGTATATACTTCAGTATGAACGTTTGTTATGAATGTTTAGCTAACTTGGGACTTTTAACAGATATAGGTATGTATAGCAAATAATGTTAGTTTAAAACCCGTATTTAAGCGTGAAAAAAAGTTTGACATATTTAGCCTACTCAGTTGCATGAAAGCATTAAACATGTGCCTGTATGACATAAAAAGACTTGTGAAAAACCTTAATTCATAATTAGTCACTTGACCAGTACATTAAGCTATCATACACAATACACAATATCAACATTGATTGTAACTCGAAAAATAAAAACCAGATTTGTAAGAAAGCATGGATAATCGATGGTGGTGGAGCAAGAGCAATGAATTTCAAGTGTATGACTATGAGTATGGATTTTCATGATCATGTTTGATTTCCTTGATTTGCATTTTTATGCATAGATATTTATTATTTACAAACCTTTTGATCTCTATGAGCCGATACAATGCATGTATGTACAATGTACAATGTAGACATAGAAAGATTTGCACACTTGAAACTCAAGAGTCAGCAGTAAACCACGAGCCAGTCAATGTTGGTGCTGTGTTGTTATATTATGTTGTTTTGTGTTGTACATATCGTGGTCGTGCGGTCAAGTCAATTAATTTCATTGAAGAGTTTACGAGACATTTTACAAGCTTCTAAAATCCCAGATATACAAGTAATTCAAAAAGACTTTGATTGCGAATGTCAATGTTGGACTACTTTTTGTACATAAGTCTGAAAAATTGTAATCAAAGGCAGCCTGACATAGAAAAATTGCACACACAATAGACGTTTGTTTATTTATTAATATAACGCACATGCTTACAGTTTTCGCACACTTTTGTATCATGCAACGTGCCATGCTGCATATAGTGCATTATATTTGTGTATGTATTATTAGTATGTAGTGAAAAGTATGTATTACTACTTACCTACCCTAGGGTTTACTACTTAATACTAATAATAGCTAAAATTATTATTCGTATAAAAAATATAGAGCACCCATAATAGTAATAGCAGCAATAATTAGCATTATTGTTCAACAATAAAAAAAGCATGTACTATTGTATCATGGATAATTGGCCGGATTACATGTACATATATTTATTATTATTACTATACCGGTTATTACTTATATCTGTTGCGATGATGTATTCATTTGTACATACAGTTGAATCAGCTGAAGAAAGAAAAAGCAAATAGTATTAAATGGAATGCTACGTAATATGCAGTACAATGGAATGGGTTTTCGTTTTCAGATTCAAGGAAATTAAATCAATTAGTATTTTTATTCTCTCGTTTTTATTCGGCCTTCATTCCTGTGATCTCGAGGGAAACTTTTGAGAATAATATGTATACGCGTAATACACTCACACTTTTGATGTCACGACACCACACAATTTTATGCACATTTTCATTAAGTATTGCATTATGTTAGAAGAATTCACAAAAGTTGATTGAATTTTTCACATCACAGTTTGTAGCTAAATCCAGCCTGTAATTGTATTAAGCGTGTAACGTACAGGACAAGTAAAATGAGCTTCATTTTTATATATTACCTTTAAAACAAAGAGCAGTGATGGGAAAACGACTGTGTCAAATGGTCAGCATCAGCATGAAAAGAGCAATCAAAACAAAAGGCATTCTTCAGCTTTAATTTCAACTGAAAACAATGTTTTTTATGATTTGAAAAAGCTACAATTTTTGCGGAGGTTTCTTTTGTAAAGTTAAGCCTGTATTTTCTTTGTATTTATGTGTATCTGCTGATTTTTAGCTTCCAGAGTGTTCGTGACAATGACATCAAAATATCCTATATTTAGCGAGTAGTTGATACAGACCTTATACAACTTGTAATTTATACGATTGTATGCAAAAAAAGTCGAAACTTTATGGGTATTAAATAATGTACAGTACATTACATTGTAATGAATAAAACACACAACATAAAGCATTCACCGTAGATATTTGCTGCTGTTGTTGTTGTATGTAATATCTACTTTTAAGTATAGCATCAAATGATTTGATAATACAGAGTGTACAATCACCATAGCCATAGCCAGTGATGATAAGGATTACACACTCGACAAACTACAAAAGACGAGCGAATTCGCCATTTTTAATCTCAGTCATAATCTATAATGTTGATTCGTTGTGTCTTCTTTGTGTTTATTTTGTTATGTGATATAGGCGAGAGAAAAGGAGCGATTGTTCCACTTATTTTATTTCCACAAAACTGCTCTCTGTCGTATACATGCTTTCATTAAAGTTACAGAGCATAGAGTAAAGTCCAGAGTTGTAATAATTGTATCTATCAGTATATACTCTGAATTCTTCATTCAAAAGTCTCACCTCTGACGCAAGAGATTTTCATCTCTTTGACTGCTCGACTATAAAATGGTATACATAGCATTTCCACAGAGGAGTGAAAAACGACAGAACAGACACTGAGTGTAGCATTGTCAGAAGTTGGTATAGAATCTCTCCAATTCTGATGGCTGATGTTTTGACAGACAATGAAAAGTGCTTGTACTTGCACAATGATCTTATAAGCTACTCCTATATAATTAACTATGGCAAATAATACAAGTTGGTTTCGATTTTGATGTTGATGGGTAATCAAAAGCACTTGTTGGTTCAAATCGATTTCCTTCAATGACTTTCTGCATGTTGAAAGCTGTATGTACTTAAATGTGAAAATGTGCAATACGTAATACGTTCCTATGTATTATGTATAGTAACGGATTCATAGAATGCAAATTGGTTTTTAATCAAAACTCTAAAATAAGAATCAAAGATCAGAACTTGACTACTGTAACAGGGATTTTTGTGATTAATTGCTAATTAAAGAATGGGTCATAAATACATGAACGGCATAGTTAATCGCTTATTGGAATGGTTTCTTTTTTATCTTCGTGAGATTCAGAAAATTACCTCATTGCCGTTTATGTAACTTACCTACCTTACCCATTATCGATTTTTTTACATTGTACTGCATAAGTAGTAATAGTATATTTAGCTCAACCACATGGAAACAAGGTTTTTGTATTGAAATGAATAAACCTTTTTACGTTATAAATATTACATAGCGATAGTGTGCAAGATTCAATAGGTGAATAGGGAGATGGTTTACTAAACAAACCTCAAAGGGATGTACATACTTTTTACAAGTCGTGCTTATTTATGTTTTATGATGGTAATTAATTAACGTCAAAAGTTCTTGTTTTAATTTGCTCTGAAAAATTGTACTATATGCATAATCCATAAAGTACATAATCTTAATTGTCCCTGGTGTACTGAGGTAATTGAAAACGAATTACAAAAATTGGGGTCAAATTAATTTTAATTAGTGGATCTCGCTCATCCTTTGTTTTGTTTCCAACGTTTATTATTACTGAGTGCTTTATCCACGTAAATGCTTCTGCGTCGGTGTGTTTTCCTCGAATGTGTTTGATTTCATATTTTTTTATTGAATGAGATTCACTAATTTTATAGAGTGTAGCAGTCGACTCTTGATTCACGGTCCATCATCTGTAAAGTAAACATGAGTTTGTAATGTCCAAATTAATGTATATGTATAGAAACGTGTTTCTAATTCAATTGCAAGAGTCAATAGATTGATTTAGAAGGTCGTCATAGAATGAGCTTAAGTCTTACTTCATGTTTTTAAATCTAAAATTTTTGTCTTTTTTTGTTTTTTTGCAGAGCCACAAATAACAGAACAGTTAAAGAGACTGCCTCTCTGGAGCTCAGCTTTGTCAATTCACATTTACAACTGCTTCGAGAACAACTCGCCGAGTTAAATGGATCCTTTGAAGTATATTGTAACAGGTAAACAGTTTTTCTTTTTCCTTGTAAAATTTTCATTGTTGACAAATAAACACAGGTCGTCTGTCGTCTCATAAATTATTAGTAAATAAATTGGTCCTGTACAAACAAATTTTCAAATTTCCGGAGTGTAAATACAACATATGCTTCTGAAAATCAAGGTTGTATTTTTGATTGAAGGGAAAAGTGCGGATTGCGAGTTAAATGATTCTTCTTCTCAAAAGAAAACGAAAGATATTGAAAAAGGACGCATATCTTCATTTTTGCTTAGTCTTTAATTACACCACAATATATAAACTATAAGTATGTCCACACACAATATATGTACGTAGGTACTTGAATTACTTTGAGTTTCCGTCGGACATTCAAGAGCCAAGACTAATTGCAAAATTATGATCTACCATGTTCTCTATATATATATATTTACTTATTGTTTGCATTGTACTCCACACATAATTAAGACGGACGGAGTCCCTACAAAGAAAGAGCAAGGTTAGGACAAATCACCAGAGTACTCATTGAATAATGTGTTTGCATATGTATATGTATATGTACATGTGCATTGTCCAAGAAAAATTGTTGGTCAATATACCTGACTATTTTGAAGACGTCCTTTCAAGAGCAAACATCAAGCCAACCAACCAAGAGGCCTGTTTATATATACATATGTGTCTGTGCATTTAAAATTGACTAGAACAAATTATAAATACATCTGTACATATACATAATATATGAACTCCGTAAAAACATTTGGCTTGATTCGATTCTCAAGTTGTCATTATATGCAGCTTCGTCTACGGTACTTTTAACAGTCAGCAGTCAGAATAAAAGTCGTACTTACAAATTATCAAGACATGAAAAAGGCAAATGTCCTATAAGAGTGTATGTAGTATGTGCATGTGTGATGTGTGGAAGAAAATGTATCAGAATATCAGAACGGCATTGTGAATTACAAAATTATAATGACAATCCAAATAATGTCTACCTGTTCTTTGGCGTATTATAATATTGTTACCGATGTGGATATCAAAGGGAAAAGGGGAAATAGGCAAGGTTGAATGTGTGATGTAATTTGCAAAATATCACAACCTATACATAATGATGTGAGCTTGAAAAGTCCCCATACAATTAGCGCGGATGAAGCTGCAGGTTCTACATGGTATATCAATTGAACATAAATGTAAAGGATGGACAATGCTTATATGTATCTATATACATATATACTGTGCATTGTGCATATATGTGCATATTTAAATTAGATACAGATAATACTTATCCAAAAGATAATAATGACATGGACATCTGTATCTGGATCTGTAGTGAAAATTTCGAGATGTAGGATGTGCTTAGGTGTTTATTGTGATTGACATATTATCAGACTTTTTTTACAGTAAGGAGCTTATGCATGTAAGTATACTTTACTTACTTGTTAGCTACAACTAAGCTTACGCTTTGTACACTGAGAACAAATCCATATTCTACGGCTGACTGCATTTTTTCGGACGTCACAAGTCATAACAAATAATAGTTGCATAGAAGACAATATGTATATAATGTTGCAGACTATAAGATGATACATATGCATACATATGTATACGAATTACTCTGAGGTAACGGTGCTCGAATTTGAGCATCCTTGATTGTCTCTTTAATTCTTTAGAAGGAACTAAAGCCGAAGACACATTCGTTACACGATAACACCCCCCGATACATTTCCTTTCTTTAAGTACACAATAGCTGCAAATACTATGTGCATAATATTTTATCAAGTCATATTACGTATTGTATTTTTGAAATATGTACATGGAATACATTAATGCTACACATTATGCACTATAGAATGTATCTTTGTACCATGGATTTGCAAATCTTTAGATATGGGCGAATTTTTTCAAATGCACATATTATACATACATCATACATGTTGTGTTTTATTTATTCAAAATTAAATTAGTAATTGCATTGCAAGAGTTTTTTAGTTATTTGTAGTTGCATTACATATATTGTACCTTTGTGATTATTTACGACTTTGTGCGTTCTTAACTATTTAATGCGTGTAGAATGCAGGGAAATCTACAGTAGAAAAAAGATTGGGTATTTTAAAGTAAAAAAAACATGTATCCTGAAATTCAATTTGCCCAAAGTCTTAAAGCACTCTATGTCAACAAAAGCGTATTTGAGTATGTAGTAAGTGCACACATTATAAAGTACACTGTATATACATTGTAAATAGGTTGATTGCGTTTTATTATTTATTATAGTTCATATAACTTGAATTTTGCTACCACAGAAGAAACTCCAATTCAAAAACCGCCCTTCGACGTCGTATTACATACGCAGGGTAAACAATAATAACACACGTTCGAAATCATAAAACATGTAATATACAGAAAAAAGTAGGAGTATTATATTATTATGCATAAGCTGAACAATATCACGGAGCCTGTACGTAGATTTGTTTGTACTCCCAAGAGCATGTGTACGCATTCAACTTGGAGTGGGGCGAATGAAATTAAAAGTGTTAAAATGAGTAACATTAGTAATCAAAGGGCACTCGTTAATGTTCAGAGGTAGTACCATGTAAATTTAGTATGTATTATGTGTACTCAACACAATGCAACATGTAAAGCAGATTTTTCTCAACGAATCTCATTTATTTATTGCGTCGTTGTACATTTTTATAAGACTCACATACACACACGAAACAGAGACAAAGATGACGTTAAGTCCTATAAATGGCACAAACATATAAATAGTGGGTTTATTTTATTTTGTTCAGACTTCCTTTTTAACTTTGTTGTGGCGACAAGTATAAAGGAGTTAAAGAACGAACAACCACACCCATATGTACATTCTTGTAAAGAATAGACATTGTGTATTATGAGACTGTATTATACGACAACGACAAGATGAGACGACAACACATATGACGAGAATGGCGGTATTCAATGGATGGATTCACGTAATTTGTAACTATATGTACACACCGTGTTGAATGTACAGACAAATTTATTATTTCCCTTGAAGTCAAATTACTAGGAAAAAATACAATTAAGATTGGAGATTCAAGACTTTTTTACACTGTAAATACACACACCAACACACACACACACACGTTAGAAACTGTGTGTACCAATCTTGGTTAAAAATTATAGTATTATTTGCAACTTCAATCAACGGATGGTATGCAAATTTAAGTTTCGAGGCAATTCCCTTTTTAGCAGTCTATAATGAGAATGAGATCCAATAAGAGAACCAAAGGCATTAATAATCTTCAATAATTGTTGAACAATAGATTTATTTGTACAATGATTTTTATTGTCAGCAATTATTGTTACTCGTGATTAATTGCCTTTTCTTTGTTCTTCTTATGACTGATTAATTGCAACAAGCAGAAAAAGAAGATAAAGAGACAGAGCGAAGAGTTAAATCAATTAGCAATGTGTAAGATGTAAGCCTAGTGATCTCAATTTAAAATATCCATTGAATTTGCACTGCGCAATATGTATATTGTACATACATTTAGTTACATGTTGCAAATTAGTGCGTACACGAATAACATTGTTGGCGCCGAAGAATGCTAGGAATTTGAAGCAGCAATATGTACATATATTATGCGGCATCCAACAAAAATGGTTATCGTGGCAGAACCTACAATGTAAGACGTAACCTTTTTGATAGGATAGTGAACATAGAACGGATACATCCCAAATCCCAAAGTTCATTGTTAGATTGCCAGATATTTCCGCACTAGAAAAGGAGTCAGAGGAGGTAATCTATCTAAAAATACATATAATATGGCGATATGAGATGGCCTCTTTGTTGTACTTGTGTTGGTGAATGTGAACCCTTTTGGCATCTTCTCTGTTTTCATCTATCAGTATCTCGCTCTGCCTCTCTTTTGACCTTCACTGTCTCAAGTCTCAACAGATATATGTTATGTATAGATACGTAGTTCACAACAGGAAAAATGTACATATAGGAATGGTAAAAGTGAGTTTCGTTGTACGGCGAATCTATATTATTTATTCGTTATTCTCAGTCACTTTGTAATCCAGAAAATATAATGATTACAATAATAGGCACATTTTGATATAAGTACATAATACGTATTATCAGGCTTCACTTCCAACTTCTGTGTTTACACGATTGCTAGAGTGAACAGTTCAACCGCGTAGGGCAAGATAACCATGAAGATGACTACATATAGGAAGAAGAAGAAGAAGGATAGTTGAATAAAACGAAACTGAATCAGATACAATTTAATAACGGTTATCGGAAAATGAGATGGAGATGAAATTATTTGATACAAGCAAATATTTTTTATAAGATGGAGATCTCGGAAGATATTTGAGCCAAGTATATCAAATACTTTGCTATAGAATGTTAAACATTGATAAATGTAAAATACGAAGTAAATATGTGTAAGTTCAAATCGCAGAAGCATATCTACGTAGGTATACATACACTAATGCAGGAGATTAAAACTCCAAATGTGTATGATCAATTGTAAATGACTGTTTTAATATGGAATAAAGATCTGTTATTAGACAAGAACAGTTTAGATTTCCTAGTTGAATATTTAAATCTGAATCTTGAACTCAGTGTTGTATTTATAAACACTTATTGTTATGAATGGACCAATCATCAATTTAATTCAATGACTGATGTGATGAGCTGGAGTAAATGTATAACACTTGCAACTGCAATAACTAATGGCTTGTTTTATTGTTATTTACAGCCAAGATTCCAGCTTGCCAATGATTCCTTTAGGTTTAAAAGGTAATTTTTATTACTTTTCCCAAGTTTTTAATCATTCACATTCTGTATTGTGTATTATGTATTATGTATTAAGTACCACATTTCTTATGCATTTTTTTGTTTTTCACAGAAACCAGAGAAATTGACTTCAAAGAGCCGTTCAAGGTAACATTTCATGTTCATTTGAGTAACAACAGTAATTGTTTGTTAATTTTCGCTCGTATAAATTCGAGACACATTTAAACTTATGGTATTGACGTGTAGACGCATGTTGCATTATTGACTATTGATGAAATATTTGCACCTACCTGTAACCCTTAATTAATTGATATGCAAGGCAGGGGTAGAATGCAACGAATAGGAATGCTGATTGATTTGTCATTTGCCAATAATGTACAAAAAAAATCAATAATCACAGAACTGATAACAATTATTATTATTATCAGGAATTTCACATTAGCTTCAAATTAGCTGTCTTGCAGTTGCATATAATGTGCAAGCTTACAAACTCTTGCAAACTTTTCTTGCGCGTTAATTATTAGTCAACGAGAAGCCACCAACACTGCATGGAAATTAAAAATTAAATTGTTGGTTCCTTTTGTCTACGACTTGCTAATACGGATTGCAAAATTACTGAAAAGAAAATTGTTTCAAGCATTTTGACCATTATATAAGAGAAAGAGTTTATATGCTTGTAAGTAAACATGGGCACAATTTTTATTTTCATCGAGTTTGGTATACCTTGCCAACATCCACCATATATTGTAGTTTCAATCCAGATTTCCCACACATACACACAATAAACCAATGCAATATGAATAGGATCAACTTCTTGAGCTGTATTTGTTTGCAAATTTGCTAATCACTGTATAAAAAATGTGTACCCGTGTGGCAGTTTTGTATCCATTATTATAGATTATGGCTTAGTTTGCTATCCATGTATGTATACCTGTGAACTGTTGAGTGTATACTATAGAAACTATTGTATGACAGAAAGAATATTATGCATACATACATATGTTTGTTGTTTCAAAGTCACTCCCGTTAGTCACTGCTGCATGGATCACATGTTAGATAGATTCAACATTGGTTCCGGGCCCGCCTTTTCATCCATACGATTTTACTAAAGATATTCACTTATACAGATATTTAATTATGTACAGATGAGGGACTAAAATATATGCAATATGCACTCATAATATGCAATATGAATGACTCTATATGTATACTAGGATTAAACCTTGCATATTGAATTTCTAGGGGTATTTACTATCAATTTAAATCTCTGATTAAAATCTAGATATGCTAATGTAAGGACAGACGTATGTACACATTACACAAATGCATATACTTATACAAGTATGTATTAAATTCAATTCAATGTCTAATCATTTTACTTTGCTAATACTTTACAAAGTTACGTCTGAGATGAACCTCGACGCAGGAGAAAAAGAAAAAGAAGAAGAGCAAACCTACCACGTAGATTTGAAGTTTAAAGTACAAGCTCATTTTTTACTCTTTACCTTCACAGTTTCTCAACTTCAACCCTTTCATACCTCATGTTTATACATATACAACGAAAACACCGTAAAGAATATTACCTGAATATGTACCTCTGTACGTGAATGAATGAATGATGCAATACGAGATGAAGCACAAGAAGAGTGAAATTGAAATCTCCGGAGTTCATAGTTCATGTGAAGAACAAGGGACGTCAAAAACCTTATACACATTTTATACAATTGTATATTAGTAACGTTTAAAGAGAATCATAGTCATAACATCTTATCCATGCTTAGGAGTATTAATATGACTGCAGAAGTCATGGATTCAAGGAAGAAGAAATGTAAAGAGCATAATAAATCATGTCTTTCCCTCTTCCTTTTTCTTCAAGAGTGTTGAGTCCGATTTACACACATATAATATTATATAATATTACAGTATACAAAGAAAACAGTCAAGAACGGTATAAAGTTGTAGAGTCGATTTATCTCTGTAGAAGTGGATGTGTATGCTGTTAAAACTTACTTAACTTGCGGGGATGCTGTGCAATGTGCAATGAATGCTTATAAGTTTGCGGGGTGGGAAGAACGGATTTCCTTTTAAGAAAAGCAGGAAGCATTTACGCATATAATATTAATTTGTATAATATTACTATGTACAAACTTCTCATCGCCGAAACACTGATTATGAGTTTTAAATTGTGATTCACACACACTGCATGATATATATTGTACACAATATACTGCAATCATACTACTACTACTAGGCAACAACAACATCAGAATTATAAAACTGACTGACAAGTTTAGTCAGCGATAACTATGATGCTAGTTTACGGTAAATTGTGTGTGTACGCACAGAGATATGATGTATTGTACATATATATATACATTATACATGGATACAGTAGAAAAAATACAGGAAATTGGTACTGGTCTTTAGACTTTACATCATATTATGCAGGATAACTAGTAAGTTGTTGGGGAAGAAGAAAAAATGTAAAGGCATCCGAGGTTATGCACAGAGGATTCTCCGTCCCATCAAGTGTTATAATATATAATAATTTCCTTAAGACTGCGGCAATTATGTATCATGACTTTGTTGTGCGATGCGATAGTTGATAGCTGAAATAACCATCATAAATAATAGATATACATAACATAATACACACCACAAAAGTACTATAAAAATGCATTGGATTAATATCATGATGTATATTGTATCATATCATATCATACCATGTCATGTCATATCACACTGAGATCTTGAGTCTTTGAAATTTCGCATCCTTTGTTTGCCTGCAACTTACAATTTTTACATTTATCTGCATGTATTCGAACCAGAAGTTTCAACTGTGCTAAACAGATTTAGTTTTTTCTACTACACACATACATCATCATGTAGATAATACATATTAGGTTGTACATATCTAAGGTATCTACATGCATCTTTAGTACTGCATGGGTTATGTTTTTAATCCGCTTAATCTTTTTTGTATTCTAGTTCTTTGACTTTCGATCCTGAATTTAAAATTTGAACTCACTCTGCAGGAGTGCAATTTTCCCTTTTAAGTTTTTACTCGGTTCATTGTTGCACTTTTTTTCCGGCAATGAAAATATGTACATACATGACGTACACATACCATGTTGTATCAACTTGCTAATATATTATACAAAATGTATTTATTGGTTTATTGAGACCGAAATTAAAATCACCTTCCTCGTCAGTGTTGATTTTGTCAATTTATTTTTTATCATAATAATGTATACAGTATAAGCTAAAAGTATTTATGTACATAATATGTATTTTTGTACTGTGTATCGTAGAAAAACTGTAATTCATTGAACTCTCTCAGACTTCAGAGTGCACAATAAAATAGTAGAGCAAGCATTTATTATCATCCTTATTGCTGTTACACGATCACACTTAATTCAAAGGAAAATCAATGAAAATACATTCACATTCATGCATGTATGTATGTACTATGCACTTACCGAAGACGTAAAGTGATGCAAATCGCAATGTATATGTATGTGTATACACATTTGTAAAAGGAATGAAACTGTATAGGTGTATGCAATAGTATAGCATGTTCAGAGGTCGATCCCTATATTTAAGCTTCTACAGAGGGCATTTGACATTTGGCGTTTACAATAAAGATAAAGTAAAATTTGAGTTTATTGTGCGATGCTTTATAATCAATGTTAGAGTAGAACGTGTCTACACAGTATTTACTATTTATCGTGTGTGCAACAGTTACTTAGTACAATTACAATTACTACCACTACTGCTACACATTCCCATGATGACATAATCAAACGTTGTTGTTTTCTGGCAAGTACGAGTAAGTACAAAGAAAACTGATGAAATGAAACCGGTTGAGTTGAAACTGGTGTTTTTGTATACATTTTTTCTTTAATTACTTTTCCCCTCTCTCTCAATACACACCAACTTTATACTGAATGAGGCGCGATGTACACATGTACTTTAAGGTTTTGGACTTTTTTGTACATATTGTATCATTTGTGTATTTTGCCCAGGCAAATAGTCATACTGCGGTTTCATTTTACACTTTTTACAATTTTAAAATTGGTAAATATGATAACAATATAATTCACATTTAAAAAATTCGGAAAATTTCTTGAAACGCAGCATTGATGCCTTGAGGGACATGTGTAATGTGTATACTTCGTCAATCTTCGTAGCCGTACAGATCATTTTCTAAAGTATTGTGTTCTGTGTAACCATAGTAGCCGAAAGGGTTGAATTCAGTCGATAGTGTATCGCATAGGCGTACATTACACAGGCCACTACAAGTATTACATATATGTTCATTCATGGTTAACACATGATTATTACGGTATTTAAATGTTGCATTATAATATGATATGAGTGAGCCAATGCTTGTGCTCTGCTTGGTACCAAACCAAATATCATGTATTAATATACGGAATAAGTAAACAATGAAAAAAAGTAAACGAATCCGTCGACACATTATGCCTTAAAACTTCCATTCATGAATTACTCCCTCTCTTCATTAATTATTGCCAAAAGACTTTCAGAAATTTGAAACAAATGCGTGTGTACATTTTATATTTCTATTATTATGTACTCGAATTTGAGAGTACAAACTAAAATACTGTATAGCACAGCAATAAATAATATGTATGCATAAATAAATGCCAAATTTTTGCTGTTAAATGCGATCCCAACTCAAAATTCACCTCTGGTAAAAGTATGAAAATATGTGTATTTTACAGTGTACAAAGTATTTTTTGTTATTCATGCGTAGTACGAAATTGAAATCATTACAGTTTGTACACAGATGGGAATTACTACGTAGCATACACGGCCCCGACGGAAATAATAATTATTAGTAAAATCTAGTAGTGCCTTGCGAAAAATACCTATAGGAAATAAAAGGGTTCATTTTTTTCAGGCACAGAAAAAACTGTAAAAATTCCTTCAACAACTTTTACGCACAAGTGCGAATACAGAGTACAGAGCAACAGCTAAAATTGCCTTTGTTACTTCATATTCAGCAAAATGCGTTATGGAAAAATGAAGCATATCAGAAATTACAGTAGTAATAAGTAGACATTCGTGCAGTTGTACGAGTATTTTAATACGGTATCATCAATATTATCATTACCTCCATATCGTGTCGTACTTATTGCAGTAGTCATCGAATATCATCAGTATAATGAGCATGCTCTTTTTACTTTTATGTAATAAAAAAGAAAGCTAAGTACATCATATATGTGTATATTTTTTATAAACAGCCGTTAATAACAATATTATGCCACAAATTAAGTGTTAGTTTTATCACGTAACAAGAAACAACAACACGTATAATGTATAATGTTATATGGTTGTATAGGGTATCTCCAAAGAAGGAAGAAAACAAAGCACAAAATACGAGCAAAAACGTATGTTATGTACACATAAATACAATGATGCATTTAATATTCTTCTTCCTCATGATTTCCGTTTGAATGAAACTGAAATGAAGATTGTTTTACTGATTGTCAGGCGATACGCAGCATAAAACATAATAATAAGAATACATCACACTTAATGAACGCATAAAGTACTAATAAGAAATAATAATAAAGTTATGCGTAGTGCAACAGAAAGAGAATGAGCACGTGGATAGGTTTTCATTATTATGCAGTATACTTACCTAATAATTATCGCTGTAATTTAAAATTTAAAATAGTGTCAGCTGTAGTTGACAATAAATATCTCAATCCAGTAGTAGTCATAATAATACAGTAAAACCTCTATTTAGTCATTCTCTATCGAATCAACTCTCCATTTAGTCAAGAAATGACTATTTGGAGGTTCAAGTTTCCCTAAAAAGGCGGCGAGTTTGAATTTCATATCGAAAAAATTTAGAGCATTTTAGGCTCTTGGGAGCAGGAGGCTAAATCGTTGATCATCGACCAATCATTTTACTCGCCGCCTTAGCAAGGATGTACT
>JAQIVE010001074.1:0-28059 GCA_034698285.1 Sminthurinus bimaculatus
TTTTCTTTTGACACTTTGGAAACACAGTGTGCAAACATCTTCAAAATGCCCTCTAACCTTATGGAGTACCCTCCTTTCCTAAACATATAGTTATTTTCTAAATCACACGCAGGCCTTCAGTGCTACATGTGCAATTATGCGGATACAGATGATCCATCAATCATCGCCGCACTTCAAAGTACAAACGATTGCAAGAATAACCCTCCAAGAAAATAT
The DNA here is from genome assembly GCA_034698285.1 of Sminthurinus bimaculatus. Taxonomy (NCBI): domain Eukaryota; kingdom Metazoa; phylum Arthropoda; class Collembola; order Symphypleona; family Katiannidae; genus Sminthurinus; species Sminthurinus bimaculatus. The sequence goes on from JAQIVE010001074.1 coordinate 217, forward strand.
CTTGAGACGATGCCAACTCATCCTACAAACTATTCTGCTACAAGTACAAGAGACTGAAGAAGTAAACCTCCAAGTAAGTATCTTGAGAAAATACCATCCCAGCCCACCAAAAATTCCGCCAGCAAAATTTCCGACAGCTCCTCAGTGGGATTGGTGATTAACGGATTTGGAGGTCAACTGGTGAACCAAACTGCAAAGGCTGTTGGATCTCCTCGTGTCAACTATGACATCTACTGCCTGACTGCCACGGGCAGATTTCAAGGTGTCGATGTTATCGTTCGAGGTGCTGCTTATTTCCAAGAAGGTAAATTCGGAGACAAGGACGGAAAGTGTGACAATGGAAACGACTTGGGGCTTGAACAACTACTAACCAGTCCAGAAGCATGTTATTGTGACGACAACGGATGTAACGACGGTAGATCTGGTACGTCCACGAATCTTGATTAAATCAACTCTTTTTCGATGTTTTTCTTCTCTCTCCTTCATGGAGCTTTCTGTGCTAGAAATTAATAGACTTACAGGCATCAAATTCGCTGAATCTTTTAAACGCTTTATTTTATAAAATGGTATTTTGGAACGTCAATGATTCTTGGATAACATGCTAAGACTTTAAATCTAGAAAGCTAATCATGTGCCTTATTTTTTCAATGTATAAGTAGGTATTTACAGAAATGGTTTGAACTGCCAAATATTAAATGACTTTTTGCTTCTTTTTTACCTACTGCATGTTGCTTTATAAAAGACGTGGAGAATTAGAATCAATTATGTACATATGTATATGATCTTTGAATAAATAGTAAAGACTAAAATGTTACGCATTTAATTTTTTTGAACTTTAGGCACTGGTCTCGAGTGCTTCATGTGCAATTATGCAGACACCGATGACAGAACAATAATCGCAGAGCTTCAAAGTACTAACGACTGCAAGAATAGCCCTCCAAGCAAATATCTTGAGACGATGCCATCTCAGCCCACTAAAAATCTCGTCAGCAAAGTTGCCGACATCTCTGCAACGGCACTGGAAATCCAGGGATTTGAAGGTCAGGTGACCAACGAAACTGCAAAGGCTGTTGGATCTCCTCGCGTTGACTACAATATCTACTGTATGACTGCTATTGGTAAATATCGTGGTGTCAATGTTTTGATTAGAGGAGGTGCTTATTATCAAAAAGGAGCATTCGGAGACAAGGACGGAAAGTGCGACAATGGAAGGGACATTGGGCTTGAGCAAATACTGACCAGTCCAGAAGCCTGTTACTGCGACGACGAGGACGGGTGCAACGATGACAAATATGACGAATCTAAGTATGGAAACGCCGCTGGTCTAGCTCAAATCAGTTCAATTTCTCTTGCTCTGGCCATCATCGCCAGTGCTTTTTTCCCTTGAAACTGACTGACCACATTGTAATACTCATCTAGTGATATTTTTTTAGCATAAGGTTTTTATAAATGTACTTAATCTTGAGAGTTAACTTTCAAAGTTATCTCTAGGCCAAAGTCCGTTTTTATTTATTTCTTGACAAGTCAAACTTGTATACCTATAATAAATAGACTACTACAATATTGATTGATTCTAGTCAGTGTAAAGCTGGTTAATTTTTGTAACAAAAGATGGAAATAAAATCCTGAAGCTCAAATTGCCTAAATCTGAAGACGATCTAAAACTCTAAGGCTTTTTTTATCTGTCGCTTTAATTATTTAATGAATGGCGAGTTAATTTATTTAATCATTAATTGGAGTACTTGAATAGAATGTTTTAGATTTTTCATGGTAGTCCTTTCTCTATGCATACCTGGATTCAATATCATACCCATCAGCCTAAAAATTAGTTACAAAACAAAAGAATAGTTGACATATTATGCGTTGTGTTGTAAGTTGGTTAATATATGTACAGCTCATCTCCTGAAATTAGAGGCATAAAAGATTGTAAAAACGTCCATAATCGATTGGCTTGGATTCGACAGGCTATTAATTAACGCAGAAAAAATGTTGCACATTTCTATCTACATTGTTGTTCAGCCATGTGTGTTATGCATGTATCATGTACCGGAATGTGTCATCATTGCGTATAAACTCTAATCAAGCAAATATTGAACAAACAATTTCCACTTAATCCTATCTCATATCTATCTATATTGAATAAAATGTATTGATGGGAAGGCAATATAGCAAAGTTGCACCATCAAAAATCAAATCACAGCAGTTATAATCAATCATTCGTGTTTGTCAGTAGATATCAGCATGTGTGGTGAGGATGCATAAAGTCGCAGCATTGGGATTCCTTACGTTTGTCCTCTGGACAATTTTTGGAGCTACGCTCGTTAGTGGTAAATACAAACAATTCATTTTGATTCGACATTTCTGAAATAAATACGAACTAAATATGACTGTTGTTATATGTTATATGTACATATACCACTATTTATACGTTTATGCATTTTTTCACCCGTTCCAGGACTAAAATGCCACGTATGCAACTATGCGGACACACATGAGCCAGCGATTCTCTACCTGTTTCGAAGTTCGGCAGATTGTAAACATGAACCTTCAGCGGAATTTCTCCAGGAGATGCCACCAGAGCCGTCTTTTTCCCTACAGCCAAAGTCACCATCTTTACCCTCCTTAGGATTGAATAGCCATCCGTTTCAGCTGTCCAGTGTCAACTCGTCAATGCTCATGAAAAAGAACGATAGCAGCATTAGTGCAAGCCAAAGCGAGGCTGATGTCCAGAAGACCTATGACATTTGGTGTCTGACAGTCACTGGAAAGTTCAATGAAGTGGATGTAATCATGCGACTGGGAGCCTACTACGATCAACAGCAGCAGATAAACAAGACGGATACATGTGATTTGGGCGGTGATCTGGGATTAAATCAGATTTTGACTGATCCAAGTGCCTGTTTTTGCCAGACTGACGGCTGCACTAGAGATAATGGAGCTGGACCAAGTAGAGGTCTTAACTCTGCTTTTCTTATCACATCTGTATTAGTCACAACCTTTGTTTACATGCTTCGTTTTTAAAATTATTCCGCGTTGTTTTTATACTGTGTATAACATTGTTGCGTAAAATAAAAGTAAGTACTTTATATTATTTCCATTTAAAATATAAAATAGAAGTTAATTTCAGCACACATACTTTCTGTTTTTATTGAAAAGGTGATCCAAATTTTACTTTCTCCGTGTACAAATAGTTGACGAACGTCAAATTTGTATCACCCTTTCAATAAAATAGAGAGTCGTTATTTTGTCTTTATTTTAACATAATAATACGACGGTATTAAATTATTATTGGTGGGACATGAGAGATCGAAAGCATATTTTAAAAATCAAGAAAAGCTTAAAAAAGTCAACTAAAAGTCATTAAAAGTTAAAAATTAGTGGACTGATCTCAGTTCGTTGTTGTTATTGTTGTTTTGCCAGCTATTAAAATCCTTTGCATACATCAGGTCCACACAGCCCCGATCCCGCTCCGAGTCGGCATTCTACAAAATTAAAACGATTAAACATAAATTAACCGTATGTTACAAACTAAAGTACAATTTGTGAAATGTTTATTGTACATGTTTAAAATATTTATTTACTTACATAAAAGAACGTCTCGCAATCATGGCCTTCACCGCCCAATTTCGCCGCCTCATTCAACACCTCAAAAGGCTCAAAGGCCGTGGAATTAGCCGAGAGGACGGAGCAAGCTCGTTGAGTCTCCGCCTGTATAATCATCCTCTGGATAAAGTTCTCATTCCGATACTCGTGATTGAGATGACAGAACAACAGTTTGGCACAACTTGGCTTCCCCTTGGATTTCTCCATGGTCTCCCACACGGAGTCAAACGGTCCAAAGACTTGAGAGTTGACCTTGTTGGCAAGGTAGTTGGCAATGGAGTCGGGCTTAATAAATGGGAAGAATGTCTTGACAACGGTGAAGCTACAGATAAATTCTCCAACGGGAATAATGCTGTCCCGTATTGTCAAGGTGATTTCTCGACGTTTTTGTGGGTCCTGAAGCTGGGCCAGAAAATGGTGAAAGTTGTAGGAGGACTTTTTCTCCAAAGTCAAAACTCTCTTGATGGCCGAGTCCGAGTTGATTCCTCGAGTGTAGATGAGCGACGTTTCAATCACTATGAAAGGCACTGGAGATTTCAGCAGCTCCTCAGCTACCTTGAGAAGTTGCTTAAATCCATTTTGCTGCCTGTTTATCGCCACTTGTTTTATCTGAATGAATACAAACAAGTTAAAATACCTTAAAATTTTATTTAACTTAAGCATATCGTAACGTTTTTTTTTAAAAGTTTTTCATTTCATTGCCAACCTCTGAATTTTTAGCCTGTCTTGTTCCCGCTGCGGACACGCTGGTTTTGTTCGATTCTGAAAGCGATTAATATTTTTTATTTTACTTAAACTTTAATTTTTCACCAGTTAAAAAAGTCAAAAATATGCAATATTTTCAAGTTATTTACCATTTTCTGGGTTTCCCGGAGATGAACTCTGCTCCTCGGAATTTCCCTTGTGGAGTGAAGTACAAACGAGGAAAAATACTACGACTATTTTCTTTGAAAACGTGACTTTCATTTTCTCCCTGGCTGGAAATTTTTCCCTTTCACACTAACCACGGTGACCTTATTTATGTAATACTTATTAGACAAAATGCTACCACGTAGTTAATTTTGTTCAAATCGATTTAATATACAGTTCAAAACCGGACGATTTTCTGCTCTTACTTTGCTCCAGCACATGAAAATTGAGTATGGTAAGGTACAGGGACAAAAGGTTCTGACTTGATGAACCTGGATAACAGGTAAACAGGTTTTTCCCTTGGAGTTGAAGGGATTGTCCCTTCAGCTTCAATTGTTGAAAAGAAAAAAAGGGTATATATTAAGTATTATGCTTGAGAATGTTTGGGAAATTTTGTTTGCCTCATCTATTACCATAAGCTTTACATAAGGATTCACAATATTGTTGCAGGTTACAGCATACAGCATACAGTATTATTTTTAACAGTATGTTCAATGCTCAGGCTTCCTAGATAACTAGATACACATCTCGAGAAGTTGACCTTTAAAAAACCCAAGGGTTCTTTTAACCTATTTAGCAACGCCTTTGTACTTTGTACCTCTGTTCACGTATTATGTTACTCTCAGAAGGAGAGACAAGCGAGAAAAATAACGCTTCTAGATAGTTCTTCCTCCGTTTACCTGTATGCAATGAATACTTTGTATACGAACATTACTACGTAAATGACAGTAGACATACACAAAACGTTTATCGAAGAAAATGTGTATAGCTGGATGCAATTCGAATAATGCATAGAATAGATGATAGATGATGTTCAGCTAAGTATGTATAAGTAGGAGAGGCACAAGTCACTTTATTATTCTTAAAAGTTGTCACAAGTAGAAATATGAGGCGGCAATCAGGCCGAAATAAAAGAGGGTTTGTGAGCTGCTGCTAAGAGCAACAGTAGAGAGGGCTCCGTTACAACCGTCCTGCTCCAGACAAATATGACAGTATTTCAGGTTCTCCAGCACTGTGCCATTGACTCGTAGGGTGAGTCTCTGTCCTTCACAGGTCACAGGGTCGTTCTTGGACAAGCGATAAATTCCAACTCGCACCACTGCTGGTAGATTTTTGTACACTCCTTCCGCTCTGACGCAGGCTTCACTTGCTATAATTTGAAAATTGTAAATATTTAAAACAAAAATGGCCCTAAAGCTTCTAAACTCAAATAAAGCACAAAAGTACACAGTAAAAAGATATTGTATTAGACAAAGAAAACAAAAAACGTGATTCTTACTGATAGCTTGAGTCTTGTTTGGAATCGTGATGCAATCTTGATTGAATCCTTGAAGTCCTTCCACGCCCACGCATTCAAAACACCGTACTGCGTTTACTGTTGTATAAGAAAATGATTAGTATAGTTACTAGGTAAAAATCAAACTTATATCGTATTTGTATAAAATTACGAATTTTTTGCCAAATCTTGTACTGTAGACGTATTCCACTTTAGTATGCAAAAAACAAGCAGTATTTAATTTATTTGTTACGCAATTTTTAAAATCTTACCTGGTGTTCCTGAGAAAATTACCAGTAGCAACGCAGACAAAATAAGTGGGTTTGAAATAAAACTGAAGTTGTTTCCAAGTTTTTTCATATTCAAAGGAATTATCAGGATTAGGAGCTACACAGAAAAGATCTTTTTAAGGTATCCAAATATTCAAACTGTTCACGCTCAAAAATGTATCTTCAATTTTTGCTCACAATATTTTAAAACTCAAACCCAATTTTATTACGAACTTAGTGCTCAGTGTACACAATATTCCTTGCGAAAAAAAGTATCGTTGAATTTACAAGTTGCAAACTGGTGATCGTTTCCTTCCTCACGTTGCACATTGCTGTCGTTGTTCTGTTTATACTGCAGTCATCATTTTCACAGCAATGTGTGAAATACAAATTTATAAATTTGGTAATGTCATAACATGCCAGCATAGTTACATATTACTTACTACATAACATGTACATTACACAGTAAACACGAGGAAAAACAACATGCGTTACATACACCATGTTCCCCTGATATGTACAATGTACATGGTACATGTGTGTTACATAGTCGTTGTTTTTGCAGTAGGTCCTCATTTGCATATCCGTTTGGTATATTTTCTAATTCTGTGCAAATCCCCATAATAAAGTTTTGGTTGAACTTACAATTAAACGTGTCTCTCTCTCCCTTCTCTCCAATCCTTATTCTCTTTATACATTATACATACTATTGTCAGTATATAGTATATACTTACTTACTTAATATTTAGCTATGGTATACAGATGACTAAACAGCTGGATGTTGAGTTGAGATTTTCGAGTGGGTGAACAAGTATATATATGAATATGATAGTTTGCCCCTTTCCTTTCTTTACCTTCCACGGTCGGACGTAAGTGGGTGGATCATCTCTCTCTCTCTCTCTCTCTCCTCGTCTTGTCTCATCATCATAATTAGTATTGTTATTATTTAAGAAAACGCCAGATTTACGCCTCATCTGCATTTTGAATGGGTTCAGTATGGCATGGCAAAAAGAGAGATTTGAAAGAAATGTTATGTAGATGAACTATCTGTATACTGTATAGGTTATACATACGTTACAAGCTATAGACTATAGAATATAGAAACATGGCCAGCATCATCTCTATTCTTTTTTGTCTACTCTCATCTCCATCTTATTTTTGCAAGGAATTTTCAGTGCTCTGTGTTCAGCTGACTTTCAAGCCTACTGAATCCATAATATGTATGTACAGTATGTACATTTTACATCCTCTGCACCCATTATTATTGAAAACAAAGAGGGAAAGTCTTAGATCTTAGATATTTGCTTGTTCTGCATCTTTGTCTTCTTTAAAATTTTGGGTAGGTACAGCACAAAAAACAAAGACTTTGTGTAGGAATGCTAAAATCGCCAATAAAACTAATTCCTTCCTCATTGTTTGGATACCAAACGTTGCGTGTAAACGTTAAACTAACGATATGATGATACATGTGCCGCATTTATCGTTAGTTGTAATAGTTTAAAGAAAAAACGAAACGTTTAAAATATCCTTCAATGTTTCGTACATTACGTACGTTATTGCTATCGTTACTTACTTACTGGTTACTGGGGAGTGCAGCTAATTATTTTCATGCCCCACACTTTTTACCAAGGTCATGGCGACGACTTACGACGATGATGACAATCGTGTTGTTGACGGCTTGATAATAAGCTCACGTTGACAGCCATAATTAATATTATTATCAATGTTTTCATTGATAATAACAAACGATAGTAATTATTATCGATAGCAGTCGAGATTCATGATGATTGATGCATCTATCTTCATGTCAGCTACTTGTTTACATATTTATGTAATATAGACATTTTGGCTTTTGATCTTTTTGACATTACATATAGCTGTTTAGTTGAATTTTCCTACCTTTTATTTAACAATAATTATATATGCCTGCATAAAAACTAAATGCTTTTTACTCACAATCAGTGCCAAACTTCCTTAATATAATGATCAGCAATATTGTACTTTAACGTCAAGAGACAATATGTGTATGCACCGCATGTAATATTATTTAGGAATTTTTTAGAGTATATATTTTATATTCACTTTGTATAATTTGTGACCGTAGCTGGAAAATTAAAAGTACCTGTCATTTGCTGATCGTCGAAAATCAACAATGAAGTCTCTAATTTTCTTCAGCTCTTTGTGTATTATATACTGTACATTATTTTTACTTGGTAGTGGACAACCGCAACAAAAACAAGAAGGAAGAGTCGCCTGTCTCAATAATCTGTCCAACTTGCCAGTGCCCTGGATCGACGCTCCTCAAAGCTCCTTGAAGTACGCCGAGAATTCCAGTGAGCTTCCAGCAGTTTTTCAAAACCAGAGTGGGTTGACCGGCCATGGAATTAAATATTGGGCGCCGAGCTCGGCCGGAGTTACTTATGCAATTCGCCTGAATGAAGTCCCATCGATGGCAAAATCTCCTATATTTTTGTACATTAAATACTACACACACATCGAAGGGAACGAAAAGGAAATAGGGAGCAGATCTCAACTGCCCGATATAGTGGTTGTTCCAGCACAGGATTCTGATTCCAGTGGAAGTGACCAGGAAGTCGCCAAAAGTCTAGAACTTACATCGAGCTTTAAATGGGCGGATGAGCTCATTCCGCTTCGTAGTGACACAGAATTTGTGGTAAAGTTTTAACTGAAAAAAATTCTAACTACATTTTAACGGCTGTTTAAACGTATATACATACAAAATTGGCCTTGTTGTTTTTTTCAGGTTCAGCTCGTGGTTCGAGGCTTTCAGCCAAATGATATCTTGTTGATCCAGGATTTGATTCTCTCGCAAGGGAACGAAATTAACAGCATTACGGATATTACAAAGTTGTGTGAATGACGAGAAAAAACAGTTTGATGCTTTTTAAATGTGTGCAAAAATCGAAATTTAGAAACCTTACGATTAACTTCTGAACAAAATAAATGACTTTATTGAATTATTCGACTAGACGCTTTTGTCTTGGTAATTTTTGATGCAATAATACTTATAATCTTCTAAGCAGTGACCCAATAAGCTCCATTGCGGGAAGCAACCGTACACTTATCTTTACCACTAACCAATTTCATGTAGCCTTTGTCTCCCCATCTTTCGCCCCAAGAACTGAAAAAACAAATTACGACATATTATGAGAAACAATTAAAATGCATAATATTGCTCAAACATAGAGATGAAAAACTTTGATGTGTATTATAATATGTACGACCATACTTTTTAATGATCCAGTAGTTCTTTCCGCCTTCACTTCCATAGCCTACAATGTTGACAGCATGACCTTCTTTGCCACAGGAGCCGTCAAAAACTCCGCTTTTGTACTGATGCCACTCATCGCTGCACAGTACTGAGACAGCCACAGGTCCATAGGTGTAAATGGTGTCTTTGAACGCATCCTCCTTCCTCACTTGACCATATTTACTGACCTTTGCGGCGGGATCTCCTTGGCGTCGACACGATCCCTTCTTCTGTTTGTAGCCATAGGATGAGTCTGCAACCAGTCCATTTTTTTGCATGTACGCAAAAGCATAGGCAACGTTGCCGCCATTACACCCGCTGTTCTTTGTATCGCAGTCCAGGAGCTCCTGCTCACTCAAGTCGAGGATCTTTCCCCCATTGGCCTTGGCGTAGGAAGATTCTAAAATGGAGGCAGCTGAGAATGCCCAACAGGATCCACAACTTCCTTGGTTTTTCACGGGACTCACCATTTTCTCTTGTCTCCAGTCAAGGGCATCTGGAGCCCCATATTGAGTGTGGGTCGGAGAGCTTAAATTAGCGGGGAACAAAGAGCTGAGAGTCAAGTCTGAGCCTGTGAATTGTCGGAGCTCTTCTGAAGTCTGAAGAAAAATCAAACAGGCAGTTTTTCTATACTTTTTAGTTTTGAAGAAAATCTGTTAAGGTATAGGTTTGATCAAAAAAGGTCGTCTTCTTACCATATCCGTAAATTGATTCACGCCTTTGTCCCACGAAGTTTGTCCAGCTTCAAACCGTAAATTGTGTTGGACAATCTCAATCAAATTTTTGGCAAACACAGAAGCCGAGTTTCGGGCACCTTTATCATAGCTATTCTGAAAAATGACAAGTTTGATCCAAAAGCTCACAATTCGTATCAAAAATACTCAACAAAATACAAGGTGGAGCAAACTTACCAAATAATTTTTGTAGACGACCGACAAAATGGCGGAATCGCTGAGCATGGACTTGAGTTGCCCTACTGCATCCGATTTTGTCATCAAAATGGTGTCGACAGCCTCAGGAAACAGATTCGAGTCAGCTCGAACCAGGGAATTCCAACTACCAACACTTACACCTGCAAAAATTTTTTTTTGAAGAATTTAAAATTGTTGTTCTCGGAAAAGTAGAATTTTATGAAAAAGTTGGGGTCACTGTTAGTAAAATTTTACCGCTGGTGACGCTGACAGCATTTATGAAAAATCCTAGACACAGGATGGAAAACCTAGACTTTCCCATTTTGCACATAGTTTTTGCAAAGTCAAGTTTACTATGAGCGGTGGAGTTTGATGCGAAATTTCTACTGAACGTTTAGTTTGAAATTACCAGTACTTTTTATATTGATTGATTGATTTTTATTCAAATAAAAAGTCTCTTTGGTCTCATTCATTTCAAATGCAAAAACGTCTATGTAACTTTTATGACACACATGTGACGCAAAAATTTTAATGAAACTCCCAGTCTCAAACATTTTTATTTAGGGCTACCTCGCATAAGATAGCATTACAAAGTTCAAATAAAATTCTTTGTAACGTTTGAAAATTGTGTAAATAAAAATAAACAGCGTTTAATTGCCACTATATACTGATATTATGCATATGTATTCGATACACCCCCTTTTTTGGAATATTTGTGATGGGTTGACAGACACTGACGCACAAAGGGTTTTAGATCCTTTAAATAGTTAGTTTGTACGCATTACTTTTTATTTATTATTTACCTGCTTACCATTTTCTGTTTGAGTGTCAGCATTTAAAGTGGATATTGTGGTGAGCTAATTAACATAATGACTCGTGCTTTGTCAACAAATAAAAACCGCAATGTCTATTAAAGAAGCTGAGATCAATTTTGACATTCATCTTTCCAGGAAACTTTACCAGTCGGAAAATATAATTTTCATATCAACTTCCTATCATTGACACCAAACGCGTGTTGGAGGCTTCAAAAAAGTTTCCATCTTTATGAGCATACTAGAACTCGATTTTTGCCTCAAAATGTACAAAATTCACAATACATACAGCTCAGGCAGAAAGGTTTTCATAAAATGTATAAACTGACGAGACATCAAAATTTAATGAAGGTCAAGTTTGTTTGAATTATGTCAACTGTAGCTTACTGCCATTACTGGCCGTTTTTAGCCTCGGATTAGCATAAAATTTCTGTAAAACATTGAAGCCACTCAACAATCTAGATAAAACTGAAAATGAGGAGAAAATGCGAGTTTTTGCCATTTTGTAATCTGCATAATAATTTTGTTACAAGCAATAAGGGTCTCTCTGCTTTGCGTACGTGCTTAGCTTATTACTCTTTGTTACTTTTACATAACATTCGTAAATTAAGATAAGTATACACAATGAGAGTATAGCCATTCACTATCAATATCAACTTGGTGATTATACACAGTATTAGTTACAAGCTAGTAACAAACACGTTTAAACTGACTATACTTTTCTGTTCGGTTAGTTCCTAATTTACCAACTTAATATGTACTTCAATTTTTCGTCCTTTTCGTTGGCAAAAATCAAACTTTGCTCTAGAACTTAAATTTTAGTTACCCAGTTTGATCAATTTCTTCCAAAGTCTCATCATAAATATGCACATCAAAATGTTGACCAATGGTCCATAATTAACTACGAGTGAATTCCAACTTCAATTCCGATTCCAAGTCCAAATCCAATCCAGCATGCCAGTTTTTTGGTTCTCCAGAGTACTTTTCCTGAGGATGATATATGACAGAGTAAGAAAAGGGAGCAAAATGAGGAATCTCGATGGATAGAAGAGTAACGAAGAGAAAAACAACACTTTTCCATGATTTCGTACTTTTAACTAGTTAATTACATGTCCAATTAGAGTAGCGTGTCTCAGATACTATATTATCACTTGTTCGTCACACCAAGATGCAGTTGTTCTGTGGAAAATAAGCCTTGTTTGCTTTTCTATAATAGGGTATGCATATTATGTTCGTCATAAACTGATATTATAATTCCACTTTATTACAAAGTCATTTCAGTTTCTTTGATATCCCCCAGAGAAAGGAATGTCTGTCCAGTGATTATAATGGATTATGTATGTATACTACACTATAATTATAAAGAGTTTAACCTGAATGCTACTGAACCTAATTTTACTCCATTTTATTATGTATCATTACATTATACATAATATTATGAGCCTGAGCTTTTGTTTTATGCTGTAATGGTAGTACTGCGTGTATTACGTTTGATCCTGCTCGTTTACTTGTTTAAGCCTTATTATCAATTATATGATTTTCTAATTATTAGTTACTGTATTATTATTATTATTATCTTGTAGTTTTATCATAATTATATATTATTTCTTACAATAGTTTTTTTCTTTTCTTGTATGTGTTCCCTCTCTCAACAGTCATTGCCCGTCCAGACTTAGAAAAAGAGGGTATTTATCAGTACCGTTTTTGTAATCTTTATCTTTTCGTTATAGTATTATGCATTACACTAGATACAGTATTTCTTCAACTTTTAGATACATTCTTCTTCTAATCCACAGTTCCCAATAAGCAATCAAATTCTAGTTTTCCGAGGACTGTGGAGAGCGTCCTTTGGAAATTTGTAGAGTTGCCAATAACTTTTCTCTTTCCGTTGTTATCCTTTGTATCCTCTATTCTTCAAGTATTACAACATCAATTGAGATATCTTTTCCTGACTCCACCAATTGGAATATTGGCCATCAAATTGTCTCATTCATTCAATATTCTCATACTCAAACATTTACAAGTTTAAGGCCATTCATTGTTGGTGATTGGTGTGAGGTTGGTGAAAAAACTGAGGAAAACTACCAGTTGTAGTAAAATAGACTTGGATTTTGGAATTTGGAACAAATAAACAAAATGTTGAGCCTACAGAGTCAACGAAACTCTTTTTTTCTCCTACTTGGACTAGTTCTCATATTAAATTTTGTACACAAGAGTGAGTGTAAATTACATATACCATCGTTCAAAGTCAAACTGCCAAAAATCCAACTACCGAATCTCCTAGGCTCTCATCACGGCGGGAGCAAAGGTGGGGAAGAGAGTGAGAGTGCGGGAGATAGTAGTAGTGACGCAAGTGAAGATGAAATACCGGTTAAAACCGATTGGAGGAACTTTGACTATTCCGTGTTGGAGAAGAGTCGACCATCTACGGTATTTTTTTTCAACTGTTATAAAAAAATTATTTTAGTTTGTTGACAAAAACAAACCTAATTGAATTTCAATGTTTCCAGATTGAATTGGTAAGTCAAAATGGCTACCCTATAGAAAGTCATGTGCTGACCACGGAGGACGGATACATCTTAACGATGCATCGCATCCCTCACGGCTCCGAGAGTGACGAGGCTGCTTTGGCCGATCACAGAGTTGAGGAATACACTCCGGTTGCCAATGGCGCTGTTGATGCGGGTGAGGATGACCAGGTCAAGGATAGAGCGGATAGAGATGTCAAGAATGTTAACAAAACAAAGGTTGCCCCTACTACTGCGAGTGTTAGCAAGGAAGCAGGGAAAGTTGGTACTGGGGATTCGACAAAAAATGTCAATCAGTCCCCTGTGAAGACTCAAGGAAGACGACCAATTTTAATGCTACCCGGATATTTAGCCAGCAGTGAAGTGTGGTTCATAAACTCTCCAGAAAAATGTCTTCCCTATATCCTCGCATCCAGAGGATATGACGTATGGATGGGAAATTTTAGAGGGTCATCTTATTCCAACAATCACACCACAAGAGCTCTGAATAGCTCTGAATTTTGGGATTTTGGGTAAAGTGACGAATATACTTTTTTCCCAAACAAAATATGTTCAAACCCTTGTAAATTAAATGTTGTACTTATCACTTCAAAGTATATTAGGAAACTAATTATGGTTGATTACATTTAAAATCTCAACAGATTTCATGAAATGGGTGTCCTTGACATGCCAGCGATGATTGACTATATTTTGAAGGAAACTGGCTACAAAAAAGTCAACTATATTGGACACAGTGAGTTGATGATTTTTCGTAAAATACATTGTTAACTGCATTTTCAATTTTTTTCAACTCTGAATTTTTTTAAAAATAATTTTGACTATTTTGAAAATTTTCTCAACAGGCATGGGAATGACTGTGGATCTCATTTTACTATCGACAAAACCTGAGTACAACGACAAAATTAACATGTCAATCGGCTTGGCTCCAGTCGCTCATCTCAGCCACATAAAATCTCCAGTGGTTAGGTCACTTGCCACCCTTCTTCACATGATTCCTGAGGGCATTCGTGGAGACATACTCAAGGGCTGGAGCGTTCCATTTTGGCCAAGAAATTCCTTCACTCAAGCAAGAATTCAAGAAACGTGCAATAACGAGCATCGTCGAAAATGGTGCGCCGTCTTCTTCTTTCTCTTCATGGGCTTTGACTATTGCCAAACAAGTATGACCAATTTTACCCTGATGACCTCCATTTATCCCGCTGGAAGTTCGGCCAGAACGGGAATACATTTTGAGCAGCTGGTCAATACAAAAGGGTTTCGGCAGTTTGACTTTGGGCCCTATCACAACTTTATAAAATATGGAGATTTTCATCCTCCAAGTTACAATCTGAGTAAAATTACCGCTCCTCACACCTTGTTTTGGGGCGACAACGACTGGCTGGCTAATCCCATGGTAATTCAACTCATATAAAACTCATAATAAAAAGGAAGCTATAGAAATGCAAAAATTATTTTCATTTTAATAATGCATAAATTTTTTCTTAAAAACACAGGATGTGAGCACCCTAATGTCAGAGCTTCAGCCCACAACGTTGAAGGAAAGCTGTCGGGTCAAGTTTCATCGATTCAATCACATTGACTTTTTAACTGCTCACGACTTGAATCTCCTGGTAAATGACCGAGTTCTTCGGGTTCTCCATGGTGACTCTTGTCGTCAAGGCGACCAGGACGACGATTTTCAGGATGAGCCCTTAAAATGCAACTTTTTCCAGGATTGGAACTTCCTCTTACCCAGGGGAAAGGATGGCGTGAATCCCATCATAGAGGCAGCTACAACACTACTCGAAAGCTTAGCAAAATTTAAACCTAGCTTCTTAGACAGACTCAGATTTCGAGTAGATTATGTATAAAAAATATACCTTATATCAATTATGCTTACAATTTACAATACAACACAACATTTTATGAAAAGCGATAAATCCCTTTAGAATATTATTGTAATAACTAAACTGCTTGAATATACATTTTTATTGTTGAATAATGGTAATAATTAATGTTGATTACCTTTGATATTGATAATGTTAAAACCTACAATACAAATAACAAGACTGTACAAAATAAATTGAAATCTATATGGCTGGATTTAAATGGACACTACATTTTTTTAATTACCGTTTTTAGAATTTCTTAAATCTTTCGAAAATTACATATTTAACTTTATTCGAGGAAAACTGCATATTGTTGACAGCGAGCCAGCATAACTTCACTTATGAAGCAGAGCAAAGGGAAAACAAAGCTCAAAAGACCGGCAAGGAACACCAACCGGATTCCAGATTCTTTAAAGGACAAGGATTTAAATCGCGTTTGCTCAACTTCCTCAAGATATCGCAGGGTTTTATTGACCCTCGATTCTGGTGGAGAAAATCGGACAGAATTCCATCGGTCCCAAAACCAAAAGATCCCCGAACTCATCAGAACTTTCATCCGATCGGCCAGTGCAAAGGGATGGAGCTTGTCCAACCCGTACCTGATGGTGCAGCCTTTGGAGACCATAAAGGAATTGTCATCCTTAACATCGTGATTATGGTAAAATGCTCGCTGGCTTGAATCTTGACTGATTTTGACTAAATTCCAGTAAAACTCAAAGTCCTCCCTGGCAACCAAGAGAACTGTCTTGGGCTGGCTTAACACGCGCGATTTAACCAGCTCTGGAATATCGGCAGTGCACACCAATCTAATATCGATCAAAGCTCTAACGTACTTTACGTACCTTACGCATTCTTGGATTTCTGTGCAGTTGGATGTTTCAAAGTTCATTTGCTGCATGACATCAGTGGCAGGGTCCTCAGGTTTTGGATTCAGCTTAGCAAGCTGAGAAACATTAGAGCACTTGGCTTTACACTTGCCTCCCATATCTTGAGCCTGTAAATTTGTATAGGCTGCATGAGGAAAGAAGTTGGCTTTACAATAGTCAACAACCAGGCGGAACATGAGTGTCCAGCCACAAGGGGGCATCAGGTTCTGTTGGTTGTACCTGGACCGATTTTCGCAAGGGACTGCCGTGGTACTATAAAATACTGTAAAGTTCCCTGATTCGATAAACTCTTTGGAATATCTCCACGGGGTGCTGTAGGGATAGGTGAGTGTCACGTCGGATCTCAGGGCACTTCGATAGAAATTGGCCAACATGAAGGAAGTAAACAGCCAAATGCTCATGAAAAATTTAATTTGAAAAATTTGACTTGAAGAAGAAGCGGAATTGTTGAACTTTTTTGTAAACAACAGTTTTGAGGAGGCTAAAATGGGAATTTTTAAAACTCTTTTGTAACTTGTACTTTGCTCCAGCATAATTCGAAAGGTCCATAGTACAGTTTCAAAAAATAAATTTAAAAAGGAATTTGCTCGAAAGTTTCTCAGTCTGACACCAATTCTTGCTTTTGAAACTGTTGAACTTGTACTTGTAGTCTGTATAGAAATGGAGAAAAGGAGAGGCATGAAGAAGATACACGAGAAGAGGGCGATCCACACACAATGCTCAAAGGGCATCACATAGATCTCTAAAGAAGACTTGACTTGACTCACTCCATCCGCACTGATGAACCGAAATAATTTGGCCCCTGTGGGAAAACGGACTTGGTCAGGGTCCCGTATTCTTTCGTCAAAGGCAAAGTAGCTGCTCACTGATATTTCCCTTAGACTGTAATCTTTATCACCAGTATCAGTATATTCATCATCCCTTTTCGTTAAGTTCATGGAGGAGAATAGGAAGTTGACTGTCGAGTCGATAAGAGTACTGGGGACGAAACGGTGGACCGGAGAATGAAGTAAGTGTGATGAAAATGCTTCGAATGAAGTGGGTAGATATTGGTTGGAAATGGGAAGGACACTGGATGGATTATCCATTTCGACGCGGAGTGCCTGCAACATATTTTGGTAACAAAAGTTTGTATCGTCACCATCTTTCCCCTTTTTTTCAATCGACGAGGAGCAGGAAAATTGACGGCGAATGTCTCGAACAAAACATTTCGGGCACAAGTACCAACCTTGGCGAATTTCACCGCGAAAAATCCAATGATAGTCTGGCTTTATACTTTTCTTGATGCCATACTGATAAAGGAAAAGTGGAGTGAAGACCAGTTCGTTATAGAATTTTTGATAGGAGCGCATTGGTGGGAAGTGTGGTGAGTCAGTAAAGTGCCGAATTTTTTCAGGAGCAACAATGAAATTCAGAGTCGATTGAAATTGAGGGCCCATAGTTCCAAAATTGTATGAATGGGACCTCCTATTATTGAAAATGCTATTCGAAATGTGAAAATGATCCATAGCTGGGAAATTTTCAAGTTGTTCAGCAGACGATGGTGGTAAAAAGAGGATAGTTATGTAGGATTTAACATGCTTGGATTGGTAAACGACATTTTGCTTCTTTTCCCTAGCTCTTTGATGCAACCATGATCTATCTTCAATGTCGCTTTTATAATCGGCGGTAAAATTGGCAACGGACAAGTTAGAATTAATGACGATAGGAAAAAGTAGAGTATTTGCTACTGTTTCTCCATTTTTCTTTACTAGTCTTGGAGAGGGAGACGAATGATCGTAACTGTAAAATGTAGGCTGGTATTGAATGAAATAAATCCAACTGGCTTTTATGTGAGACAAAACTGGAGAAAGATCTACGGAAATGTCTGCATTCATAACCTTTTCTATTAAGTCTCCCGCATTTCCGCGTGTAATTAAATTGGCAAAAAAATAAAGGGAAATGAAATAAACATTGAGTAATGATAAAACCCTACTCATTTCAACAGTTTTCCCTATCCAACTACTCCAGAATTTTGTAACGAATCTCCGTAGGAAGCAAAAGTCGGAAAAATACAAAATTTGTAGAACCGTGTATGAAGAGAATTTCATGAGAAAGGTCTCAAGGTACATCGTAACAACTAGTTACTAACAACGTCCTTAAGCCATGTGTGGACCATTGGGACAAAAAGCCCTTGAAATAATTGCGAGTCAATAAACAATTTCACCATTTCAATTTTTTATGTTACATTGTTAGTACTGCATTCAAATTGCAGCAGTTTTGGTAAAAAGAACAGAAACAAACACCTGTCTAAGTTTTTACACCAGGACATATTTGCGTATGTACACAAAACATAACATAATATTATAGGAAAAAGTAAAAAAAATCTGTTGTTTTTACCAATACTCATGTTTAACATGACGTTTCAACTTGAATGCTCACGAAATCCACGACTGCTAGTCATTGTGTCAAATGGAATGAACTGAAAACATATTATGTATGGCGATTTGTTTTATTTCTAGATATTCTATCTATTTGTTGTCCGTACAAGGGAAATCGATGACGACATGAAAGGGTTCTCTTGTAGACAGTTTACAAAGTATGCACTATAGAATGGTTCGTAGACGTTGTACAGACTACTATGTAGTAAATTACAAGTACAAAATACATTCACAAAGCATAATATAAAATCGATTATAGCTTATATTGGCATTCAGTATTTGCATAGCTTGGACTTTGAGCCATAATAATTTATGCTACATAGATAGAACATAGCAACGCAGTGCGATGAACGTATGTATATATACATGTGGTGTATTTGAGTTACAAATTTACAATTTGTCCTTTAACTTCAGCGCATTAATTTTTTTTATTTGTATTCTGCATGCATCCTCACAACTCACAACAAATGACGAGATGAAGATTGTTGTCGATTTTGTCCATTCACGTATAGCATACGTTAGATAGCCCGAGCAGAAGAGAAATATATACAATCTTCCATTGCGTGAGCTAGGCCAGTCTAAGTAGTTTGAAATTTTTATTGTGCGCCTAGCTGTATTTATACGTGTACTAAAATTTAGAAAACATTTACCATTACGATAAATAGAATATTGCAATAAATAAATATCATCTGCATACTTATGTATATAAAATGAGTTCATCCATGTATTTCATTTGTCTATTTGTGGTGATTCTCCCTCTTGTTTATGGAAATCCGACTTCGCCTACTGGAGAAAATGAGCAGAATCTGAAGGAAACTACACAGAAATTCTATCTAAACGGCCAAGCTCTGAATCCGGCGGAAAACAATCCAGAAGATGATAAAAATTGCCCACGGTGTAAATGTCCAGGAGAAGTAAATTATATTTGTGGCAGTAACAAGAAGATCTATCAGAATGAATGTGCATTTTCGTGTGCAAAATTTTGTCATCCAAGTAATTACACATTTAATTGCATAGATAAATACAACATCTGGTTTAGTTCGTATTTTTGGTGTGATGCTTTCAGTTATGTTATAATTTATGTTTCTTGTGCAGTAACATTTTTACGAAATTCAATTATTCTAACATTCTGGACCTTTCTATTTTTTCCTTAGATTTGACCAAGGAGACGATGTCATTCTGCGGTGCCTAACTTACATATACGATATACGATAAAGAGTTAGTTCTATTCTTTTCTAAATTAAAATAAAAGTGTTTATTTAAAACTGATATCATATTGAATAATACTGATGTGTATTGAATTGAAAGCGTAATAAACACTACCGTACCACTAAAGCTTTATACATACGTACATAAATACGTAAATATTATCTTGTTGATGAGTTATTCATACAATAAACAAAGTATGGAAGGTTATTCGTAAGAAAAACAACTGCATGGATGTCACTGCAGAACAATCTTTACAAAAACCTTGACTTGGTTTTTTATCTTTCCCTTTTCTCGTTCCATTCCACTCTCTTTATTTTTTGCAGCGAATGAAGGGACAGAGCAACGGAAATGAACATAACACAACTATCTATTCATTCCGTTTTGCAACTTCTCAATTCACAATACAGTAAACTAACATTTTATTCATGCACACATATTATACATTACGCACAATAAAGAACTAAGAACTTATTTTCTCGCCTCCTGTGCTCTATATTTATATTTATGTATATACCCAGCTTTTTTTGACTTAATTAATATCAAAAAGATTCATCATGGATAGTGAACCAGTAAAAAGTTACTTTATCTTCAGTATTCTATTAATTTCATTCGCCATTGTAGTTGCTAACAATAATACTGAAAGTAATTTAAGCATCGACAGTGAAAGTACCACCCCATCCGAACGGCTCTTGTCAACTCTACAGTCAAAGACGTTCTCAGCTTGGAATAGAGAAAACCTTGATGAAGCTGAAAAATCCAGCGACGAAGATAAGGGGATAGACAAAGGGTCGTCAAGCAGTGAAGAAGACGGCGAGTTCAAAAAGGCGAAGAAGCTGAAAAAGAGGGAGAAGAAACAACACTATGCAGACACGTTAGAGCAACTGAGAGCTGATGTAAATCAGCTGAAATCAGAACAGGAAAATGTTTCCCTTCAAATCCAGGACAGTGAAAAAAATATCCAGTGTCAACTAGCACAGTCAAAGGCCCTCATTCGGAATTTTCAGAGAGAAATTCAAACTTTGAAAAATTCCTTGGACTTCAATCGCAGAACTCATCAGATGGAAATCGATAGTTTGCATGGAGCCCTTCGAACCCTTAGAAATTCCTTGAGCAACTATACTAATGATAAAAATGGTGATAACACCAAGAAAATCAACGGTAATAGTAACATTTCCAGTACTACTACTGGTAGTAATTACTATCGACATCACAGGGAAGATGAAAAATCGACAATATTACGTCAAATGTCATCTCAAATACAATCTAATCAGCATCACATTAGAGAACTTCGAGATCAACTTGGAAAACTAAGTGAGAAGACTAAAAACAGCAACTTCATCAGCAGCAATAACGACGAAAAAGCAAGTGGGTACAGAAAAATGGAGAATCCCTCGTTAGTACAAACGAACGAGCAAAACAAATTAGATGACCTTCAAAAATCCTTTGAAAAGCAAAAAGTAGAGTTGAACTCGTTGAGAAGGATAGTGGAGGAACTTCAGAGGAGAGAAATTTCTCCTGTTCATAAAAATGAAGTGGGTATTGAATTTTATTTTAACTTTTGATTTACATGCACATAATATTTTAATAATGCATAACTGTTTAACAATTAAATAGATAATCTATAATTTTTGCGTCATTACATTTTTCAAAGAAAATCAAGGCTTTGGACTACAATCGGGACTGTTCGGATGTCTTCAAACGGAATCAAAGAGCGAACAACTCACACACAAATGAAATAAAAGTGAATTCTCCCCATCAAATTTACCCATTCGGACCAGACGGAGAACCGGTAAACGTTTTGTGTGATGGAGAGTGGACAATAATTCAACAGCGGGGCTCTGGACCCCGAGAAGAATTCTACAGAACGTGGAAGGAATATGAAGATGGATTTGAGAGTGTGTCTAATACAAATAGTAGTATAAGTAGTAATAAAAATCGCTATAGAACTCTTGGAAATTATTGGATAGGGTTAAAGGCCATAGAAGGTCTAACAAGAGGATCAAATTATAATGATCCTAGCAGCAACAATATAGAATTACGAATCGAGCTCGTTGACTGGGAAGGCAACTCTAGATTTGCTCAATATTCTAATTTTTACATATCTAATGCATCCGATTCTTATAGATTGACTATTGGGGAATACTTTGGAAATGCGGGGGATTCCCTTTCTTATCATAATGGAAGTGCTTTCTCCACCTGGGATCAGGATAATGACGGTCATGGCGATATTAATTGTGCCCTCAAGTTCCACGGTGGTTGGTGGTACAAAAACTGTCTGACCTCAAATTTGAATGGGCTATATCGGGCTCAATTGGAAAATTCCTATCCAGCTGGCGACTCCATTTTTTGGGATGGCTGGAGAGGGTGGGAATATTCATTGAGAAATGTGCAGATCAAAATCCGACCCAAAGAGAACAATGAGGACTTATAGTAAATGAAGGGAAAGTGTGCTTTCATAAAATTAAATGTAAAATATTATACTAGAAAGCGTCATTAATTTTTTTGTGATATATACAATATACAGTGAAACAGAAGCCGAAATGCACAACCTTTGCCCTTTGCTGATTTCGGACGGCTAAAACTGTTGCTAATAATATATTTTATTTAAAACTGTGCCCTTGTTTACGTTGGAAAATTCTATTAATGTATACTGAATTACATGCTATGTACAAAAGAGGTTTTAATATCCCCAAACCGTTCAATTACCATTCAGCTATACATATAAATCTGGATAAAAACCTGAAAGTCTACGAATCTCACTGAGCTGCATAGAAAATAACATGTTTTTTTAGATTTTTATTTTTGTTTGCGCACAAAAATATAGTCAATACCTCATTACATTGTACTCATAAATATATTATATTATAGTTGTAATTTGTAATATTTCTATAGGTAATAAATCTGTCCCTTTTTACATTTACATTTTACGTGTGAATTAATACATTAACGTATTGTAATTCATTATTAACATTAATCAATATTAAATTAATTGTTGCTTGAAAGTATTCATTGCTCATTGCTCTCAGAAAGGATTAGTAATGTTATATACTGATTAAACAACAATACAGCATGAATATTGACTACCACACACACGGAAAGCCATGTATGTATTTATTATAAATGCATAAACTATAACTATAATAAATCAATATATCAATACTCCCTTCCGAAAAATCAAATTTAATTTAACTGCTGAATAAAGTAATAATCGAAACGTATAAAATAGTAACATACATTTTACAACTTTAAGAAATAAATAAATAAAACTAATCGAACAAAAACATTACGTTCCTCAACATTGATAGACACATTTATGTATAATGATGTATAAGGGTTATTATTACTTGAGATACTCAATCATACCTTGATTCTTGCAGTACCCATCTCGAGCTTTTGAATTTGAACTTCCAGAGAGGCTTTACTAGTCTTGTCGCTATCCAACATTTTCTTACTCTCCACCATGAGCTGTTCAATTCTCTGGATAATCAAAGGATTTGTTGTTGCACGGCCTCCCTCGATTTTTTCACGGACTTTCTCCATACACTTGATCAGTTTACTACGAGCATCATCTATATCTGAATTCCCTTTCTCATCTGAATCTTTTCTTTTCTTTTGAGCAGGTGAAGGCACCCTTGCCTTTAATGATGACCCTTTTGATGGCCCATCAGTTGAAGATGAACATGTTGATGAGGATGAAGACTGTTGTGGTAATTCCTGTGTCATCATTTGAGACTCATTGGAAATAATTGGGTTCTTCTTCCTTTGTATTCTTATGTTCCTCGGAAATATTCGAGCAAGAGTCTTCATACTCTCACTCAGATCAGCCTCATTCATGTAACTACGGTAAACTTTAAAAGACGAATCACCATCTTCTGCACCATCAAAATGTAGATTTACAAAGAATATTCCTTGGTTATTCATAGATACAGTCAGATGAATATTAATATTTTTATGCGAGGCTTTTTCGGTTTTCAAAGCACTGACTTCATAGAATATACTCTCTCCGTTCTCACTTCTTTCAGCAATAGTAATCTTGTAGTTTCTTTCGGATGGCACTTTAAACGAAAACTGCTGTTTTAATTCAGTAATTGGAGCATTTTTACTTTTAATGACTTTAACGGAGGCACTGCTTGAGTCATCTAAGCACAATGCAAAGGGAGTTCTTTCTTCATACTTTAAGCTTCTTCCGACAATAGGAATTATTCCCTTTTTGTTTAAATGAAGAGATAAGACTGAGGCTCCAGCTAAAATTCCATTATTTTCATTAGTTATTGTAAGTTTATCTCGATATACAACTTCCTTAATTGCTGTTTCTGCCTCAAAACTGGCTACTTCAGCAACTATAAGTACCGCTTGCAAAGTGTATGTCTTGTGAGTAGGAAGTTTCCCCTGTTTTAAAGTATCACGAATGACAGCTTTCAATTTTTTGGAGCGAGTTTCAGCAGGAGTTGGTTCACGTCTAAAATACGACAACAACCCGGATTTCTCCAGCTCTGGTATATCAGGGAGTCCACAAATTGATTTTACTTTGATTCCAGTGGTTTTTGAGATGGAGATCACAGCCACATCAAATATTCCAGGAGCTTCATGAACGACGAGCACTGGTACATCTTCTGTATAACTTTTAATGGTTCTGGTTAGTTGATAGTAAATTCCGATTGCTGTTGTCGAATGAATCAGTGTAGAATTCTGGAATCCGGCGAGAGTCAAAGAACTCTTCAGAATCCGCTTTGAAATTCCAGATAGAAATGGACTGGAAGCCAACACACAAGAATTAATAGGGGAATTCAATCCGCATTTGTTTTCCAGCTCCAATTTGACATGATGTAGAAATACGGCAAGGATTTCTTCCGATTTCAGGACAAAAGTTTCTCCATAGATTTCGACGGGCCGATGAAAGTTTGAAGCACAAGACAACATTTCGTAGACATTCAACTGCACATTATTGTCCATTCTTTCAGCCTCCTCACCAAAACAAATTCTCTCGTTCATGAAGGCAATAAAAGGAGAAAGTCGTAGATTTTCAGTCCTTGAGAAAAAATCGAGTCCATCTCCTTCTTTGAAGACACTGCCCATGACGAAACTTGGCCCGAAATAAATCCCTACTCCAAAATTTTCATTCGGGATCTGCTCTTCAAAATCATCTTCAATTGAAATATCTTCTGGAATGCATTCCGGAGTAATTCCATTTTCTTCCAAAACTACATGATACAAAGAAGCCAACTTGAGCTCCAAAATTTCTCTCCATCGACCCCAGTTAGTTGATCCATCGGATCCCATATGGTCAAAATACAATTGAACTCCTTGCTCCATTGAACTACCATGAAAAAATGGCATTCTGGATTTGCTTATTCGTGCAACTTTAAGAAAGTAATTCATCTTTCTTAGGTAAAGGTCTTCAGCACTTGCTAGAGCTTTCTTCCTTTTGATTTTCAGATTCTTGATATTTAGTTGATTTGCTCGTAGATATTGATCTAAAAGAGCACCATCGGTGAAGATTTTATAGAGGTCATGGTGGCAACTTCCCCAGCTTGGTGTATACTTAAAATCAGGAATTCGAAAGCAGCCATTCATGAGACTATGGCTGACCTTGACATGAAGTTCCTCGATTTCTTTGTCAGTCAAAATCCGACCAGGAGTCACTTGGAACGTCATGAATTTATGATATTCATTGACAATAAAGTCCATCGCATCCTTAACCATCTGGTTTTCCAGTCCGAGCTTGGCCAAATTTTCGTTGAAGAAATACGTCCTAATAGAATCTGTCTGTCTGCTCATAATGTCGTTAAAGGCTTCGATTTGGGGTCTGGGATTTTCTGACATGATTATTCGATGTACATCAGCATCAATTTCGTGGAATTGGTTTTCCGTAACACACAGACACTGATTCAGTCTTTCGGTCAATTTCTCCTCGTAGCTTGTGACGCCAAGTAGTAGAGATAGTACGGCACTCATTATTTTTGTTTTTTTCTTGTCGAATTTTCCATCAAAGTAAACGCTCCATGGATACTCCAGTTTGTTAATCAATTTGCTCATTTCTTGGTCCAAAAATTGTTTAGTTTCCTCACAGATCTGGTTATTTGATTTGCGCCTAATTTCTTTACTTAACTTGTCAGTTAAATATTTCAACATAAACTGCACGATCTTGTTACCATTCATTTTCAAATTATCATATCGTTTCTTTCTGGCAGCATTATCACTTGAGATCTTATTGTAAATTTTTGTTGCTTCCTCCTCCAATCTTTTGCGAATTCTAGCATTAATCTCGATGCAGGACTTATCTTGAGCGTCAATAATAATCATTTCAAATGAATCATTGTGGAGTTTCTGCAGCTCACGTTCATCATAATATAATTTTTCAATGGATAAGCCATTGCTAAATTTATTTTTCATTTCCGTCCCATAATTTTCCACAATATTTTTCAAGTGGTAATTTTCTGTTAAAACATTAGATTTGGATAGAGCAGTAGAAGCTTTCTCGGGTAAGACACTTTCTTCATTCTGGATTTGGTTTGAATTTTGTTGCTTCTGCTCATCGTGATTGGAGTTTTGTTGCTCATGATTGCCTTGATTTGAGTTTTGTTGCTCATGATTGCCTTGATTTGAATTTTGTTGTTCCTCCTGGCCTCGATTAGAATTTTGTTCTTGCTGGTCTTGATTAGAATGTTGTTGTTTCTGCTTGCATTGATTTGAATGTTGTTCCTCCTCCTGGTCTTGATTTGAATTTTGTTGTTTATGCATGTCCACAACCACATTATCACTTCTTCCACTTCTTCCTGCTCGGGGACGTAATTTTCGACATTGGTCGTTGACAACTTTGTGAGTTGAGATAGCACGATCATTGCACATCAAAATTCCATCGAGGAACAGAGTCTGAACATTTTGAATAGTAATACAATGACCTTGGCGCACAACAGGCGTAATTTGGCCTTCGTCATTTATAAAAAGGTTTTCCAAAATAGTCTTTAAGTGATCAACAAAAAGGATGTCAGTACACCTAGGAAGAAGATAACACTCTTGGTTTTTCTCTCGGTATTTCGTTTTGAGCTCATTTGAAATACCCTTTATTTTTTCAAGATATGCTAAACGGTCCCAGTTTGAATTAAGAAATGACTTAGTCCATCGTTTGTTTACATCTTTGCCAAAAGGGTGCAAGCCTGGAAATGGCCATTCCTGAAGGAGTATGAAGAGCCTTTGAAACGATTCAGGGTCTAAATGGTTAAACATCTCTGATTTTGATGGAGTCCACAAATAATCCTGCAATTTTTAGAAAAGAATAAATTATTTCTATATTATTATACAATGCATAAAGGTGTATGCATAGGTTCACATCAAAGGTTTATGGATTATGTGTGTACAAACAAAAATAAGAGAAAAACGTACATTTCTTTGATTCTTCGATGAGGGTGCACATGCGAATCCCATATAAACAACAACAGAAGACAAATATAAGCACAAATCAACGAGTTTGTTGTACACATTTCCTTTCACTCCACTTGAAGTCTCTTCTTTCGAGCACCAAATATCCAGAACTAGGACTGTAAAATGTTTACTATCCTTATCCAATATTAAACGAGGATTCAATGGTCCCACAGAAATTCCATATTTAATACTGGCACACTCTGCTCCCGTCTTCCTTTTCTTAGCATCCTTCCAAACTTTTTCCACCCAATCAAAGTCTTTATTGCAACTATTATCTGCAATCATGCCATTGTAATGCCGGATTAAGTTGACAACTGGAGTTTTATTTGACTCTGGTTCTCCAATTATACCAATGATGACAACAGGAATTTCCAAGTCTTCCATATCCGCGAAGAAATCTTGTAATTTCTCGGGATGAAAATTCAAGACATCATCACTTTGAACTGTCACAAGCATCA
>JAQIVE010001075.1:0-28059 GCA_034698285.1 Sminthurinus bimaculatus
GGGATTCGCCACTCAAGAGATTTCCCTCAATCATACATGATATAACGCTGCCAATCAATTATTCAACAATTTAATTGCAATTAGTGCTAACATTTAAAAGTTTTTGACCATGGCGCTCTGGAACAAAGTCCAGCAGCTAAGCGGCGCGGCTATCCAAAAGGTACATTCCCTGTATGGGGATCACTTCCCCATCGAAGTTCGATATATTTTGGCTTCATGGATTGAAGAAAAAATAATGGGGTACGTATTTACTCATCTTGACTTTTTCTTATGCTTACGTATATTATTATGTATTATGTGCAACAACAGTGCATGAGTTATATGTATGCAATGCAACATAATCAATGATCAAGCAATATAAATATAATATATACATAAGTTATATTTAATGTCAATACTATTTATTAAGACGTTCTTGCTTACTTGTGTATCTAATTATACCGTTTCACTGAAATGCATTTTAAAAATACGTAGAAAACGATACATTGTCTCTAAGAAAATGTAATAATATTATAATATATTGTATAAGAACAGAGGCATTCATGTTTGTTCTTTGCGGTCACACATTTCCACTGAAAAGTTTACACGTTCAACTTGGTCTTGTCTTTGTGCGGCTACTTCCTCGTCGACAAAGTTACAAATTATTACTGTCAAGTTTAATTAGCAAACAATATATTATGATATGATTAACAAGCCAAATACGAAATACTTACACGCTATATAGAATATAAATAAAGATTGTACTGTATATGTATGTATGAATAGACTATACACATATCCACCTAAATGCATACATATGATATGTATGTATATGATACGCGTGTGTTTATCTGATGGAACTTGCAAGAGTTTGCATGTTGGTTCACTGGAAACATGTGACATAGAAAATGGTTAATATCTAATAAATATATATGTACTTACATGTATAAAGTTATCTGGAGACAAAAGTTGAAAGTTGAAACAGAGAGACGGTATTAATTAGGTGCTACTTTTAGCATTTGTATCAGCATCAGCATGCAAGGACTGACAAAGATATAATTGGTCCATGTATTGTTCTGTCTCATTAGTTGCATTGTATACTTTAATTATTTTTCAGGTCAACTGTCGATATAGATCCGGACAACCCTGCACATGAACAGTATATTACCAACTTTGTCGTGGAGCTCATCACTGTTCTCGAATCTAAGGTAATTAGTAACAAGTGATTACGAAATAATGTGCACTTTGTGTATTGAAAATAGCTTAATGTACCATATTATATGATGTACGATTATTGCCGAGACAGGGGCCGGATCTTAATGGCCTAGTCTTATGTACAAAAAGACAGATAGTCCAAGACCGAAATGTATTGTCTTGGTATTGTCAAGATTTCCATTTTCCATGCACTAATAACTGAAAGCCTTGAAGAATATGTACACAGTGTACATATCTCAATAAGCATGAAATGCGCTTTGATAGAAATACAGATAGAGGTGTACAAAAGTATACAGTAACAATAATTCACAAAATTACATGTGTCTGTGAGATTGAATACGAATATTTATTGAATGTAAAACAATGTTGCCACAAAGTAAAAGTGATGGCAATCACGATTAAACTCTTTAATTACTTCTATCGTGGTTACGCTACATCAATACAAAAACCAGAAGTTAGAAACTTTTCGGTTTTCGTCCATGTAACAATAATAAGAATAGGAAGCTCTCTAATAGCAATGCACAAAGTATATGTATGTGTATGTAATATGTTTTATGAGCATACGATTCACAACATAATATTACATAATATGGGCAACATTTATGAAACTTTTGTACACATTCTACATGATACTAATTTTGTATATAATTTGACGGATGTTTCAGGCTCAAGGAATGGTGAACGAAGATCCCTACCTAATTAGGATTAAGCTCATCAATGCTGCACAGAATTTCCGCCAAAGGTAACTTTATGTATATACATACATACATAATACGACATTGTACATACTACATACGACTCATCTATTTACATCAGTCAATGATACAAATAATATGCATATTTTTTGTACATGTAGAATACACGACAAACTACCATATACGTATGTACATATGTACGTAATGTAGATAGTAATTCAGGAATTTATATTGGAAATTGCACATGTTATACCTCTACTATATCCTTTATGTATTTACGACAAATTGTAAAAATATACATTTATGATGGCGGGTTTCGAATTTCTTGTCAAGATTCGTAAGCATTTTATTAAATGATGACGGTGTGCGCTGTCATTTTATTCTTATAACTATCCATGTAAAAACAATATGCATACATAGATAGACAGTTATTAGGCTTTATACTTCGTTCTATATCTATTTTTATATGAAGATATGGCACATCTTGTTGTTTCAAATCGCATCATATACAATATGCATACATTATACATGATGCATGCCAATCAAGAAAAGTCATAAAGTCATAAAAAGCTTTTCCAATCAAAATATTGTGCTAGCTTGTTTTAGACTGTTTTTTTTTCAATTAATAATGACAATATTTTTCTCAAGTGACACACATGTATGTATACTATATGGAATATATATACATGTACCGATGCATTAAATATTACTAAGAAATAATATAAGAGATATTATATAATGTATTTGAGTGGTATTGACGGTTTTGTCATGTTTTTTGCACACACAGGTACAATTTGGACCCCGTAGCACTGTACAGGTTTCTGCGTCACTGTTTACAAGTTGAGAATCATCTTGTTGAGCAAATGGGGAATGTGGTTGGGATGGGACCAAATGCCGCCCTTGTTGATGATGGTGCTGAAATTATGGAAAAACTTGGGCAAATCAAACAGAAGACAGTGGCAACTGGAGATATTTTACGACGTATGGAACAGGAGCAAGAAGCGTTTGCCATCAAATGTCATGATCGGCAAAAGTTGGAAGGTAACACAATATTATGCCAACTTGCTTGTTTGTTATCTTATGCATATGTATTATGTAAAGTACTATGATACACAAAGCGAAAAGAAACGAGTATAGTATGTATGCATACTTATGTAATGTACTTTTGACTTCTTGTACTATACCAAATACATGATGATCCATAAACATTACACATTGTACATTGTACATGCATACATACATATAGTGACAATAAAAGAAACTTAATATTTAGTAGTCTAAATTGGCAAAGGTTAAATTGTTTTTAATTTCGATAAACCTAGATGACATTTACGAGAGAAATTCATTCTATACTTTATTTACACAGATGACATGACGAGTCATCACCTACTCGAATTTAAAGTATATTATATTTTATTGATTTTCTTTCTTCTATTGTACCTATTACTGGTGTGTACGTGTATACATACATTTACAAGTGTGTGTAATATGAAGCTTTTCAAATAGTATGTAAGCACATGTACATTGCACATGTAACATGCGTGTATATCTACGTAAACGTTTTACAAACACCGGTGTATCTCCCTTTTTAATTTTCTTTTCTCCAGCCCTCTCTCTCTCTCTCTATCTCTCTCACCCTCTCTTTTGGGAGCCCCGATGACATCGTCGACATTTCTCTGAAATTCTCATTTTCAATAGAAAGGAAACTATATTTCTTATTAATTTTGTGGTTTTCTTCCTTTCCCCTCATCACAGGGATAATTCATCTCCATCGGATGAGGTCACAACCAGTCACGGTGCAAACCCAAGCGTTAGAGAAAGACTTCAATGGACAAAAGGAACGACTCGAGTTTGAACTGAAGCAAAGAGTATGTTTACATATTGTACATACACAATCAATCAATAAATAACAAATAAATGCGTTTTTCTAACCTTTAGAAAATCAGATCTAAACAATAGACTATGAACAATTTGAATTCACAAAATGAATCAAAGTACAATGCAATTCACATTTAAAATATTATAAATCACATCACAGATAACTGGTCTCATGCAACTAAAGAATGAATTGGAAGAGAAAATAACAGAAACCGTGACCGACCTGTCTTTCCTCCAAAGTAAAGTTCTCGACGACGAATTGACCCGCTGGAAGCGGGAACAACAATTAGCAGGGAATGGTGCATGTCTCAACAATAATCTGGATACTCTACAGTCCTGGTGTGAAGATTTAGCGGAATTAATTTGGCACAATCGCCACCAACTCAAGGAAGCAGAACGTCTCAAACAAAATATTCCTCTAGCACAACCTCAAGCACCCCAAACTGACAGGCTTGCATCTTTACAAGAAAAGGTTTGTTTTTTACCCATTGTATCTTTCAATCATGATAAGGAAGGAACAGGATAAAATCAACTTTTAAAGAAACAAAGGCATAAACTACTATGTTCTTTAAAAATTTCAGGTGACACAACTCCTGTCCAGTTTGGTAACCTCCACATTCATAGTCGAGAAACAACCTCCCCAAGTTATGAAGACCAATACGAGATTTACTTCAACTGTAAGACTTCTTGTGGGAGGTCGTCTGAATGTCCATATGACCCCACCCCAAGGTCAGTATTAATAAACGTGTCCAAAATAAACGGGTTTTTTACACACTAGACAATATTTTACATTTAAAAGAGATCATATATTTGTATGATATTGGCTATCACTGGCATTTAATAGGACTTTAGCTCAGTATTTTTTGCTTGTACAAAGGTTCCTTACTTACTGAAAATGTTTTATTGTGTGTTCCCTACAGTCAAAGTCGCTATCATCTCAGAAGCCCAGGCAAACTCCCTGCTAAGAAACGATAAAAGTGACAAGGCATGTGAGACCAGCGGAGAAATTCTAAACAACACCGGAACCATGGAATATCATCAAGGAACGCGTCATCTCTCCGTTCATTTTAGGTACATAAATAATATACTGATACACATGCACTCGGAGGAAGTTCTGTATAGAATATTCTTTTACACAGATATTATAGTTTCCACTTTTTTCTATGCACTGACATGAGGAATACTAGTATGTATAATATTATAAGTTACTGGTTTATCTAAAGACTTTGTATTTTAGTCAGATGTAGCTGCACAGGCACATACATGCATTTATATTCTTTCTTTAGAAAAGCTTTGCTTTTCTCGTAAAGTTTTATATAATATACTAATTAGTTAATTTTCAAACAGGTATTTACACACCTTATAACTCGTTTGCCATTTACATGCATGCATTTCTTTATACATACATACATACATACTTGCATATGAATAGCAACTGTTATCTGAACATAAACGTATCTGTAGTCTGTAGCACATATAAAATTACTATATATTTTATAATATATTATCAAGTAGCTGCACCGTAAAATCTCGATTACATCAATACCTACCTATTCGAAGCACATACCAAACATTTAATATTAAATTTATAATATGAAACTATGTATAATATTATAGAAACATGCAATTGAAGAGGATCAAGCGTGCAGAAAAAAAGGGAACAGAATCAGTCATGGACGAAAAGTTCTGCTTACACTTCCAATGTCAATTTACAGTTGGAGAAAAGGAGCTTATCTTCAAAGTAATGAGCAAAACTACTCATTATTTAAATAACTTAAAAATCCCTTTCGGATATTATGCACATTTACATTTACTTTGTCATCAAATCTCAAACATACCGTAATACATAATAATATACTTGTGTATTTAGAATAAAACAGTGCCATTTTTCTCTTTGGAAAATAGATCTGGACTCTATCGCTTCCAGTTGTTGTCATCGTTCATGGAAATCAGGAGCCCCATGCCTGGGCTACAGTTACTTGGGATAATGCATTTGGAGAACCTGGAAGAATGCCATTCCAAGTCCCAGAAAGAGTATCCTGGTTTCGGGTAGCACAAGCACTTAATGTTAAGTTCAAATCAATCAACGGTCGCTCACTGACTGAAGATAATTTACGCTTCTTAGCTGAGAAAGGTAAAAAACGCATATATGCATATGTATTATGCGTTTTATGTACAATGTACAGAAAAACAACAAGAAAACTCTATAGCATTTACATACAAATAGAAATAGAGTTATGTCATAACTCATGACACAACTCTATCTAATATTTTTAATGCTTATAATGTCCTCATTTTTTGCAGCGTTTCGCACTCCTAATCATTCAGACCTTCTTACGTGGTCACAATTTTGTAAAGAAACACTTCCAGACCGAAGTTTTACTTTTTGGGAATGGTTTTATGCCATCATGAAATTGACTCGGGAACACCTACGTGGCCCTTGGATTGATGGGTAAGACTGCACGTGTACATAATATGTAGAAAACAAAGTTTCAATTTCAACCACCGTCCTTCATGAATGTATAATTACGCATTTCATTCAACTTATTGATACATTTGCCGTCGGCAAATACAAATGTATTTGAGCATGAAAAATAAGCGTCATATTTGCCTAAATGTAGATCAATACTTGGGTTTGTGGGAAGGCAGCAAGCAGAAGAAATGCTTTCAACTCGTCTTAATGGAACATTTCTTCTGCGCTTCAGTGACTCAGAACTTGGTGGAATTACTATTGCTTGGGTTCATTCTGGTAATTTTAGTACAATAATAATTTAATATTGCATTTTGCACATACACACTCATACTTATATACGAGAAGAATGAAGTAATAAAAATAACAATCTGTAAATGTTTGAAACTGGACACTTTATAGATCAAAAAGTCTTCAGTCTGTCACCATTCACAAGTAAGGACTTGGCTACTCGTTCCTTAGCTGACCGTATAAATGATATTGCTCATTTAATATACCTGTACCCTGATATTCCGAAATCTAATGCATTTAGCAAGTACTACACCGTCTTGCAAGGTATACTTATACGTGTAGCTATATTAATAGAAACTGATTACAATTCGCAACTGTATGCATACTTCTTACAATAAAGGAAATAATATATTGATGTATGATGAATATTCCGAGTTTAAAGGGAAATAATAACTGAAAAATAATTTATATTTGCATTCTGAAACCCATAGAC
The DNA here is from genome assembly GCA_034698285.1 of Sminthurinus bimaculatus. Lineage (NCBI taxonomy): Eukaryota > Metazoa > Arthropoda > Collembola > Symphypleona > Katiannidae > Sminthurinus > Sminthurinus bimaculatus. Next base: position 6,962 of record JAQIVE010001075.1, read on the forward strand.
ACACCTCCAACAAATAAAGGCTATGTGAAACCTCAACTGAAAACTCATATACCAGGGTAAGGAACGACAAAGATTATCTAATTAATGCAATTGAAGTAACTATGTACTTACTTCATGTAGATTGCTAAGTACGTTTCCTATTTCAAAAGGCACAGTTTCAAAAACTATGAACTTTTTCTATATATTTCAGACTGGGTGACATCGATCAGTCACTTCATGGTGGAATTCAGGCCCCTGGGAGCCTATACTCATCCCATCCAAATACCCCCCAGAGTAATTACTATTCAGCTCAGAGTCCTGAATCCGTATCGAATATGAGCCAGCACGATGGGCAAATGGCGAGGTAAATTATTTAATATAATAATATAAATAACTAATATCAAATTAGCACAGTACACCTGGATACACAACAAAAAGCTCTTTTTTCTATATTTAAATGTATTATAATATATAGATATAGATAAAAGAAAATATTTGTGTGTAAACGCAAAAATTGCATTTTCATTTATATGATGTTAATGGATATCAGTATATTATAAATATATATATGCATGAGTGTATGTATATTGTATTGTTATTATTGCTATATTATTCTCGTCATATAAAGCTGTCTCTCAAAATATAACTACATATTATATATTATCAAATATATATCTACACACTTGGATATATTATATGATTACATTTACAAAACAAAAACTATTCAGTACTCATGTTGTACAATTAACTACCAAACTAGTTTTTTAATTGACATATCACAGTGTCAACGGTGCAACTTTTTTAAAAGAATATTATAGTAATTATTATTATCTATTGATAATATTATGATATATAATTTAATATAAATATATAGTATTTAGTATGCTACTTTAAATGTTCAATGTTTGTGATCTAACCTTTACCAACATTCCAAAAGAAAAATGTTAAGCTCAGAATTTGAGATTTTCATTTTTTACGACATAACTATCTACCTACATACTACATACATACACACTACATATTACACATAATGTGTAAAACATAATATTATATGATTATACAAATTACTTAAAAGATTGACTACACATACTAAAATACATATTATATATATAAATCCATACTACTCCATATTATAATGTGTGAAAAACTACCTACTGAAAATTACAATGCGATATACGAAACGAATTACAAATGACAAAACATTACAAATAGTTATATTATGTATCATAATATATCACATTTTACTATATTAGAAAAAAGATTCAAAGTCTATAGAGAACGTTTAATATATTTATCGTATTTATTCTCTACATATTACTACTATACTCTACTTTATAAATATAAATGTATGTATAACAAATACTTAAGATACAAAGTGTATTATTCTAATATAAATATTATATACGATACGAATTACACTGCAAGAAGAGCAACACAATCACAATATATTATTAGTATACGGATTTTTTGCAGTGTGTTTCTATATGTGTGTATGCGTGTGCGTGTAACTATTATATACATAATCAATCATTATATGAAATTAAATTGTGAGTAATATGGAATTTCATTTTTCAATGCTGGGAGTTTTTTATTTTCCTCCATAATTTCTTCCTTTTTTCAGTACAAACATAATGTTACGGCTTCCAACTGAAATGCAAGTATAATTGATAGAATTTTACTTGTCAGCCCTCATAATATTGTATATGTACATTATATTAGACCAGATATAATAATATTATACTGTCTTACTATATCTTATAAAACAAATGCGGGGACAGTAAAACAAAGAAAATTCAGACAAAACATGTCAACTGAATGTTAATTTGTCGACAAGAGTCCTGGATATTTTATACGATATGAACAAAATAATCCAGATCTTTAATATGAGCTAAAAAGAACCTTCAAACCTTTTGTTAGTTATGTTTTTCTTTGTGTATATATCTCGAATAAAAACAATAATCGACTTGTATGTCTACTAGTAAAGGTTGATTTTAAACTTTATGTACTACAATAGTCAGCTGTAATAATCGTGTTTCAATCAAACATATTGTACAGCATTGCAACTTGAAATCCCATATTTCTCAGCTGATTTTTATGAAAGAGGGAGAGAGAGAGAGAGAGAGAGAGAGAAAGCAAGATAAAGAATCGGAGAAAGGGAATGAGAAAAAAAAGAGTTGATTTTATTTGAAAAGGATAAAAAAACCACCTTAAAAATTATGCTTTTTATATATTTCAACGTTTTTTTAAAAAGTATCTGTATAGACAAATTAACATTCATTGACAAATAAAAAACAATTTGTCTGACTTTCTTTTATAGTGGGGCTGATACGCAGTTTACCGGGGCGCTCTTCGATGCCGATATTGATCTTGATGACTTTGACCTCACGTTCGACATAGAACAATATCAAAGTTATCCGACAAGCGATTTCAAGATAGAAAAAGAATGAAGGGAAAGGAACGCATTTACCCACAACAGATTTCATGCTTTCACACAGTTCATCGACCCCAACCCTTGTAAATATATTGAGAAAAATACATGTCTTAGTACATATTATTGTTGTACCTATATTTTTTGCTTTTCCTTGTATATTAACTACACTATACAATACGTTATGCCTACATATTTTATGATTTTGTATGGGGCGTAAGACGTAAGAAACAATGACTACAATTTACCACGATACTATTTTGCTGTCGCACTTTCAATAAGCCTACTTCAATCAAACAAGATGTACTTTATAATTTTGCGGATTTTATAAAGCAGCAACATGTTTATTTTTGTTTTGATAATAAGTAATAACAATAATGTACACATATACATCGACACAGGCTATAGGTATAAAACGTTATAATGTAGTAACAAGTTTTAGAGTTATTTTTTGTTGTTGTTGTCGCTGTTTGTTCAATACTAATGTTATAAAAAATATTTGTTTTGTGTAGGTTACTAGTTGTTTTCTGTTTCAAATTATAAAGTTCAAGAAAAGGGGTATGATAAGATCTTAAAAATGGGAAAAAGCTAAACTATAATATAATGATACATTACATAGGTACATATACAGTGTACAGTACTTACATAGTTTCAAATCTTACTAGAACAATATGGCATTATTACTAGATTAGCATACGAGTAGATTCTTATCCTTAATTTTTGAAGTAAGTAGATATTATGTAAAAATAGAAAAGATGCAGGTAAAAAGCAAGTGAGCTTCATTCTGAGGGTGCTAAACAACAATAACAATATTATACGTGTGTATAAATCATAAATAGAATACATAGATATATATGTAGGTATATTTTTCTTCTCTTTTTTCCATTTTACAAGTTGAGATTTCAGAAATAGGAAAAATGTGTATAAAACGATTACTTTCAGCTCAGCTATAATAGCAAACAATATTATACTTTATAGTCTGTCGACTATTATTATTAATTTATTGCAAAAATACTATCATTTTATATAGAGACGATGTATAGAAAAAAATATTGTATAATACACTAAAAATATGGACGGTTTCTGTTTTTTGCTGTCTCTTAAAAAATCTCTTAGACAAACTTTACCTAAAAACACTTGAACGTGTCCCACAAAGAGCCACGTATCCGTCAGACAGAGACCAAGGCCACAGGAGATACGTTATTTGTGAGGAACACACATGTACACACTTGATGGTCTTAGGATGAAAAATTCTGTTTCATATACACAATATACATGTACAATGTACAGATATACTTATACATATATATACGAAAATGAACTGGTATAATATTTTCATAATGTATATTTAAAGTAGGATACATTGTGTAATTCTATTTTCTTGGAACTAACTATACACTATGTTCAAGAACAACAAATCGAAACAAAGCCCAACTTATAGATTATACGGTATCTCCAAAAACAAAAACTCATGGGTTTTTGAAAAATTATGAGATGCAGGTATATAATGATATGTGAAACGTGAAAGTTAATAATTTTCAATTATTACATAGTGTATCGTGTAGTATGTTACTAATGATGTGTGCTACACCTACCTGGTAAGAAATTTTCATTCTTCCACCACTCCAAAAATAGCATATAAAATCCAGCTTTCGTCCTAGTAGTAGTCAGGTATAGGCGCACATACAATCTTTACAAAATCTGCATAGTTTACCATCCCATTGACTTTGATATTTGCCTCACGAAATATTTGGTCGACTGTGGTAGCACACGGGTTCAAAAACAGAAAAAAAGTATATATTTAGAATTATTATTGATGTGTGACAGATTATAGGTTATGATGTATAACATAACAGATTGGGATATTCATATAGTGGTCCGAAGCATTAAAGTACCAAAAAATATACAATGCATGTAATAAAATTTTGACTTTCTCCCTAAAAATATATTATTTTCTCTTAAAATATAGATCGCGACTATATTATAAAATCAAAAGTATAGATATATTATGTAACTAAAATGTTAGCAGTATGTAGCTTGTGTTTCAGTACGTTCAAACAGGGATTAAAAGATAAATATTATAGTGTTGGACTAGTGCAATAGACAATTATTACTTCTTTATAAAAGTATACTAAAGGTTGTATAAAAGCTCTTTATGATATGTAACATAATTCTATAAATTATAGTATTCCAGCTGGTTTGAGTGAGGAGAGAATTATCTAATAATAAAATAATTTAAGGGCTATTCATTAGTGCATAGACTATAATGTATAAGCTAGCTTAGGACTTTGAGAATCATACTACAGGTAGAAAGTAGATACTTTAAGCTTACTTTAAGCTTCAATGCTGAATAAAAAATAATAATAGTACACACGCGCCTACAGATCTAGTTGACAGATCGTCCTGTATACTAAATGCAGAAATGTTGAACGTTACAAATTATGAAATACAATAATATATTATTATATAAAATATATCTTTCTCTTAAAGAAGTTAAAATAAAATGAAAAATATTTGTCTACTAGCCGCATGCATTTTTTATTCAAGGTATAGTTCGTTCGTACTCATACTAACTCTGAAACATAACTGCATATACCTCTATAACTACAAAGCAACTACAATCATAAAAAATTACCTTCTTTGGTACTCAGTTTTTCCCCCCATGACCCTAAAATGTTTTTTAGATCTTTAGCTGGAATAACTCCTCTTCCAGTCGTATCTGAAGCTTTAAATGCTGCAATAATCTCATCTGGAATCCTCTCAACCTGTATATATGAAATACAATAACACCAAAATATAGTTTTTGATCACATTGGTTCACAGTACACTCGTTAAAAAACTAGACGTTTATAAATACTAATCATAATATTATTATATTATGAAGCATTCATCTAGCATAAAATACAAATAATATAATAATATACTACATATATACCTGATTGTGTGTATGTAAAATTTCGAGGAAGTCTGCAAATGTCATCTTGCCTCCCTTGTCTTTCAAATATTTTTGAAGTTCTCGAATAGTTGGACTCATCCCCAATGACCTAAAGTAATAAATAAAAATTTCATTTATTCTCGGCATACTACATATCCAACAAGAATGATGATTGTCCTAAATAAAAATCCTCAAACAGAAAGTAGATTATGAGTTACAACAAATCATTTTATATTATCATTTCATTACCTTTCATCACATAATTAAATTTAGATTAATCTATAATATCTATACATTAATACAATGATGTATAGTGCAAAGGATTAAATTATGCACATAAATTAAATACTCACCGCATTATTAATGACAGCTCATCTAATGATTTGATTGTCCCTTGATTGTTTCTCGCATTTAGGAAAAAACACTCCCTGAACTCTGCAAACAAAACAAAACAGATGTTAGAGCCATCAGTAATAACATGATTAAATGAATAGATATGCAATAAGATTACATATTATGATTACAAATCATTTCATGTAAAATGAATAATGGTTTACAAAAATGTTTATTGAAAGCCTCCGAATTCTATAATTGAATGTATGTATAATCCTTTGCTATTTGCTACGCTCAATAAAAACATTGTTGCTACGGATGTTAATTGTTTTGTAGTTGAATATGTGAAAGATTCAGCTTTGAAAACACCGATTTCCATCGAAACGATTATTTGGGGAAAAGTGTCAAAAATGTTTCATTCCAAATTCCAACGATAGTGATAATATAAAAGTAATACATAGTACACAGTACTTATTACTTATACATCCCGTTATGCTTTGAACGAGAGAAAGTTATACGACTGCAGAGTATTGTGTGTAGTGTGTAACTATACGGAACAGTTAACAAAATTTAACTCAAGATTGAAAGAGTATAATTTAAATAGGATTTAACTCTTACCGTCAATATCTTCTTCCCTGAAAAACCTTGCCATAATTAAAGAGACACTTGAATGACTTTAAGTTTAGGCTAAACAACAAACTAGTACTCAAAAAAGCTAGAAAAAAAACTACAAATAAAAATATCAATTAACAATAAAGACCTGTCATTTGTAAATAAGTATGTATGTGATCCAAAAAAAAAAAAATCAAGGATATATCATAGCGCGGTAAAAATGTTTGATTTTTTTGGAGAGATAGATTTTGTGTTTTGGTCGAAGTATTTAAATACTTCTTACTTAGTTACTTAATTTTAGAGATGTAATATTAATAGTTGTAGTCGATATTATTTTAATACTGTTAGATCAGAGTTTACTATCAAAACTATAGAATTTTTAAAACAGATTCAATACACAGGTAATATTCACAAATTCTCAAGTGCTTTTACACTACAAGTGTTCCATTTAATATTCGAGAAGTTTGAAATGCAAAAGAACATACAATCGTAAAATTCATTCTCAGCAGTCCACAGTTCATGGTTATAATTTATAAAGTTGCAAAGTGAATAATATATTATAAGAGAGAAATTGCTACAAAAACACAGTCATACACGCGTCGTACAAAGTTCACTATTCTCGTACTATTGTACTAATAATCACTCATTCCATATCGATGGAAGACTAATGTAATGAAGGAATAACAATAATAATAATAATAACATGAGAGTGCGTGCGAGAGGATAAAAATAAAAATATCACCCTGTCCCTAAATACTCAGATGACGAGGGTCAAAAATTCCTTTTCAAATGACCCATTCAGATGAAAATACAAGTCACATTACTAATACTAAACGAGTTACTACCTCATTACTGGCTGGAGCCTTCGCTGGTCAGTTCACAGTTTGTTATATTATCATAATATATACATAAAATTAAGAAAGTTTTGCATTACAGCTCCACAAAATGATTTTTATTCAGTGAATAATTTCTTTGTTGTTATATTTTTTATCATTTAACGTAAATTTAGGAGCAGTTGCAAAAACAACGATTGCACCTTTAGATCGAACCAAAATTTACTTTCAGGTGGGTACAACACGAAACTTTTAAGTATCATCATACGTATCGAATCTGTACAACTTTGTGATTGACACGTTCATAGTGTTCTCTTAATGTATGTCAAGGTCATCATTTAACGTTAAAGTAATTTAAACTCTGGTTTATATTTGTAACAAAATACATTCTGGAAGAAAATTTTTGCAATTATATGAAATGTATATAAAATGTACCTATATGTACTTATTAATAGTAGTATTGGTCTAATATATGTATGTATACAGCTGTGATGTTGAATGATTGACTTCAACTACATATTATTATAGAACTTTGTAACATTTGGCAAGATGCCAACTTTACATAGGAAAGAGTGAATAGGAGAGAGTGAATTTAAGCATGTGAAAAGTACAATGTGCGAATTCGTTTCAGAACTAGGCGAGGAACCTATAGCCTGTTAATATTGAGTTCAAAATCGAAAAAGAGATGGAAATTGTGAATTGTGCAAACAGCTTATATATTTTGAAGTACAAACAATTGAAATACTTCAATAGGACAATATTTTAATATTACTGTTCCTAATTTATGATCATAATTTTGATGATTTTTTTAGACATCCAATGAAAAATTTAGTCACTTGAAGGCCATAAAATTTCTCATAAAAACGTATAAACAAGATGGTTTCATGTCCTTATGGCGAGGAAATTCTGCCACAATGGCCAGGTAATTTACTGACAATGTTTTATTTTTTCTTTCCCCAAAAAGTTATTTAGAAACGTTAATGTTATGTTGTGAGTATAAGTTTATATCGTTGGCTGTTGTATCATGATTTTAAAAAATGCTCTAAACGTCTTATTGTCTAAGGATCATTCCATATGCGGCAATCCAGTTTAGTGCCCATGAGCAATGGAAAGTGTTGTTGGGAATCGATGACCATCACCATCATGGATTTAAAAAACGGGAAAATGAACCACCACAATACTTGCGATTTATTGCAGGGTCTTTAGCAGGCATAACGGCACAGAGCTTGACCTATCCTCTAGGTATGAATGTGGAATACAACAAAAAAGAATAGATTGAAACATATTAGTATGAAATACATATTAGTTAACAACAAGTAATCTAAAATAATACAAAAGCGTAGTAGTTCAGAATAAAATATGTTACTCAATAAATTATTGTTAATAATAATTGTTCATCAATAATCAATCACTAACTAACAGGGATTTTTGTTCTGTGATACAATAGACCTGACAAGGGCTAGACTCGCTGTTGCTCCCCGAAGTAAATATGTCAATTTGCCAGACGTATTCAGAAAAATTATCAAGGAAGAAGGCTTTGTAAGTTCCATTATTTTATTGCTATACTTCAATATTGTAGCCAACATAAATGGAATGCTAAGCTCTACATATTTATTGGTCGATTGTCGATTTTTTAGGCCACTTTATATCGTGGATGGGGCGTAACAATGTTGGGTGTAATTCCATACGCTGGTACTTCGTTTTATGTATACGAAAGTTTGAAGCGATGGCATGGTCACACCTATGATAGGCCTATTCATCCATTTGAGAGATTAATTTTTGGTAAAGGTTTTTTTTTCTATTTTATTCGGCCACTTTTATTGATAATAAGATCCTACATACATACTTGTATACATGTATAATATTAAATATTACGTAGACGACTTTATCCTACAAATGTATAATGATTCTTTTTTTTCGACTTATATTAATCGTAGGTGCTACTGCGGGAGGAATCGCGCAAACTAGTTCGTACCCCTTGGATATTGTTCGCAGGCGACTTCAAGTTGGAAATTTTAGTCATGGAAAGTCTACTTCAATCGTTGGAATTTTGAGACACGTTTACAAAGAAGAAGGATTTTTCCATGGCTGGTTCAAAGGGATCACTATTAATTTTATAAAAGGTCCTACGGCAGTAGGTATGGATGAACTTGCTCTTTTTTTAAATTCATTTATTATTTCTCATGTAAATCTAAACTAATAAATGCTATTAATATTATTTTATCAATATTATTATTAATAATCATTTAATTTTGTGTATTATAGGTATAAGCTTCCTAAGTTTTGACTTAATGCAAGGTTTTCTTCGATCTGTTGTTTGACACGTAAAGGAACAAATAAGTAAAAAAAGGAGAAGAAGCAAACTACTGATATTCAAGTCATTAAAAAAAATCAAAACGATAGAATATATTATTATCTAGTTGTATAGTTAAATATTAGGCCATGACGGACGCGACTGTGATAGATAGATAGGAAATTCGGTGCTATTAAAAAATTTGGGACAATTATACAAAGTATATATTCGGTACTACTGTGTAAGTATGTCTTTTATTACTTACATTTGATTGCAATATAGTTAATCAAATACAAAGGGTATGGTGTAAAAAGAGAAGGAAAGTGATTGGATACTTTACAACAAGTGAAAAATTTGCACTGGCATCATATGCATATTATGCTCACAAGAAATAGGAATTTACAAAGTAAATTTAAAAAAACTCAACAAAATGACAATAATTTTACATGTACGGCTGTTGGAGTCAAATACGAGTTTTAAATAATTGTTTATAGACTGTACTACTGTATTAACAAGTAAACCATCGTGTAAATTCTAATTATGCCTTATGCATTATAATATCACTACAATTTTGGTATCCTGCAAGGCGTCCTTCAACCGTCTTATACAGTTAATGTATGGGGTAGATGATGGATAGAAACTTCTCAAATATGCTTAGCACAAAAAAAAAATATTTTTGAAGATTGTGAAGATGAGAACGCCAAAAATATTGTTGTTATTTTACAAACATACATATTATGAGGCATTCCGGACAAGAATGGGAGATCCTTAGATCCTTTGGATTGCAACTTGTAAAAGAGTTGTAGGTCATTTATATGATATTCTATGATTATCCGCATGCTTAAGGATCCTTCATTATTGTGCAGAATGTCCCATATTTTATAGACTCTATTATTCTCACACTATTGTGTCATGAAACTCTATTTTGAATCGTTTTGTGAGGGTCCTTTATCATGTTTTGTGTTTTTGTGTCTATGTACTGTATATTATTAATTGTTAATAGTAATACATGATATAACTATTATTGTTTGAGGCTTTTCTTCCAGGAGCAGTCATTAAGTATAATTGCATACATAGTACAATATACATACACATTGTTATACCTACACGTTTTATCAAATTCAGAATAACGTCCTTTGTCTTTGTTTTACCAAATACACAACATGTTACAAATTACAAACTTCATCTCGGATTTCCTTTGGTCTTCCTACCTTACATAATAGGTACTTTTACTACAGATTATGCTTTTTTTATTTATGTTTGAATAGAAAATATAGTTCAGAATGTGTTATACGAAAATTGTGGAATAGTTATAATTCGATACATTGTTAGTTATTATTATGTAGATTATTGCTAGATAAAAATGTGTTTATTTATTTTGCAATTATTATTACATGTTGATATTGTTTATCGATGTATAATGTATACATATAATATATTATATTGTTCATTATGTTTAGTACAGAGATAGTTTTCAGTTGCGGGTGTGTCTCACAGTAGTTTTTGTAGTCGATTGATAAGTAGTAACTGATAAGAAGTTAATCGTTTATAATCACTGCTCTTCAGCGTTGTGGGGATAGTAGATTCCGTCATTTATTTTCATCGTTTAGACGAATAAGGAGCTTTTTCTGATTGTAGTCACTTTAAAAGGTTTCAAAATCTGAACATACCTTCCCTGTATACGTAATATTTTACATACATAATGCACGTTAATCTACGTCAGTTTGGTATTTGGTAGTCGATAATATTTTCGTTTATTTTCCTTTTTTAAAAGTATTTCTTATAACTTATAACGTTGAAATCATCTTTGTTTCCCCCGATACTATTTATATTATGAGATAAGGGTAAATACTAAATGATTATCAGCAATAATTTTGGTAGAATATATGTGCAATTAGAAGGCTTGTTGTTATAATTTTCAGGGAGTATAGTATTTGCAATTTTAATAAATAAATTGATAACATTAATTATCATTTTACTCATTATAATATGAAAATAATTGTCGAAAATGAAATAATTAATTGTATGTATATTTGGTCATTTAATGAAAAAATCAAAATAAATGCAAAACTACTTGAACATACGATATATATACTTTCAAATGTTTAATCATTTTGATTTTTTTTTCTTCTTGTTTTTATAATTTAAAAAACAAAATTAAACTTGTAGCACCATACAATATGCATAGTATCAAAAATCAAAACCATTATTTGTTATTGGTGGCTATGACCCCCATATTTGCAAAAATAAATTAGGAAGTACTAATTCACTTAAAAGTAGATATACATATACAAAATATTATGCATGTGTAATGTTTACACATGTGCCAAAAAGTACTATGTATACACAATAGGATTCAATCGAGTAAAAATTTGCGAAAAATCTGCGGGAAGATCAAATACTGAAAAAAAATAGTGAAAAAAAATGGCTCGTGGAAATCAGGATTCTGAATTGGTAATTTTGATCTTCAACAATTGTGCATAAGTTTTTAATCAGTGTTTTTTGTTTCTAAGTCACATGCATGCATTGAGCCTTGTTAATTTTGTTTTCTATAATTTGAGTGAAATTTTCTAAACTATTTGTTGAAGGGAAAAGCAGAAAGACTCTGCCCTCAAAAATACACACACATTGAGATAATATTATGCTGTACTTACACAAATTATACAAGTAAAAAAGATACTTAAAACTTAAAACATTCCTCTTGTTGTTCCACTTAATCTACTTTGAACACAATACCGAATACCGAAGTATTTACCATTTAAAATTCACCTCTGGACCTCAGGACCCTAATATCATTTACACTAACTAGGTTTATTTTTTGAGCAGAAATCTCAAAAACCGTACTAGCAAAATATATCCAAAAACTTAAACTTGTTTGGACTACATTACTCGTACTTCATTATCTTTGAAGGCCTTGTATAATAATAATAATATTGTCTTTTATATGTTGTTTATAACCTTTTCTCTCCCCTATCCTACAAAACCTTGTTTCCCTTTTGATTTAATTAAAATTTGGGAACCATAATCATCACTAAATTAATTTACTTGCTAAAGAGTTGTATTTTGTCATTGAAATACATAGTGTGGTTTAAAAATATCAAACAAGGGTTAAGTGTGCCGACTACTGCTATTATAGTACTACTAAATAATAATATATTACTATTAAGTTAAGAAGTTGATTGTTTTTCCGAACAAGAGACGTGTGTATGTGTGTGTTCGCCTTTGACTTCAGTTTTCTATTTCTTTTTCTCGTTTCTTAATTTTGCTGACTCTCGCATGATGGTTATTTTCAACCGTAATTATTTCAGTGTCCACGCAGCTAATGAGGTATGTAATTTTTTTTCTTTTCCCCCAGTTTTATAAGAATTATTGCTGTTATTTCATGCCATCTCATTTTGCATATTGTACCCAAATGTCATAATATTTTACTGTGGTATTTCTTTGGCTCTATTGTACATGCATCACGCATTACGTAATCCACTTATAATCACAAGCAAGTCCCCTACACTGCTTTATCGTCTTTAATTAGTCGTGTGTATGAATTAATAAAAAATGCTGTACGTTTATCACATAGCATATTATATCTATAGTATGGCTACTTGCACTCCTCAAATTGTTAAATAGGCTGCTATTATTGATAATAATCATTATTACACCCGGGCACATGTACAGCATGTACCTACAACAAAAAGATATTATGCCTATAATCTATAATCTCATCACTAGGATCTTTTATTGCACGAATAATCTAAGCCACTAGGCTTCAATGTTTTTTAGACATATATTATAATATAACCTGAGCAAGAGTTAGTGATCAGCATTTTGTACACAAGTTTAGCGTGTTCAGATTATATTAAGCATCCTAGAATAACTAAAAGTCTTCATTCAGTCGACTTTTTTAAATTTTGTAATAATAATATAGAATGTACACATACTATTTTCGACAAATTTGGTGCAGTATAGTTACACACACATACTCTTATTTTTCTTCGCACAGTGCACTCTCTCTGTGTAGTTAGCCAGTGATTTGGCAGTATATTGTACTTTGAACATACATAAGTACAGTTTAACATTTGTGTGTTTCACAATCAAGGCAGGTCTCAAATCTCAAATCTCAAATCTGAAAGTAACATGTGCCATTTATTTGTCTTTCAAACCGTCCCCTGCTTTGCAACTTATATGAATATTGCATGCCTATTTAAGCACTGATTTATGCATTATGGTGATGGATTTTCTTTTTACTTTAAATTGTCCTTTATTAATATGTTGTGTGTAATTTCTTTATTCGTTTATTTATTACTCTCCAGTATGCATGTTTACATATACACTGTAGTTTTCATTTTCTTTTAATTCGCTCGTTTTTTCTCTTTTCATTTATCACTATTGCTTCTTACGCATAACATTTTATTGTATAGCGATATAAAATATTGTCTTTATTCAAGAAATTTGCAGTTTTCTTTTCTGTATATTATCTTGTTATAATGTTTTACTTAATGCTATTATATATTATTATATTCATTGTTCTATATATATAAAGATATAACATTAACGTAAAGCTTTTCAAATACATGCATCTAGTTTTAATTATTGTAATATAATATATAATATTGGATTCACTTATTTATCATAGTAATATAATAATATATTATTTATGTAACAATACCTACTTGGAAACATATTTTGTTGTTTTTGAAAGAGTTTTATCGACATCATCTATTACAGGATTATTAAAGTTTTTCTGATTATCATTTCTCTGTTTGAGTTTCTACTATTTTGTAAAGGACTCGAGCATGTTTATGAACTCCCATATCAACATCCTGAAGAGGTTTAATTCCTTCGTCTTCGAATTCGGCAAATGCTTCTTCTTTCAAAATTTGGTAGCCTATTTTCTTGTAAACTTTAAAACTGAATTCCGAAGTTGTGTCCACCTGTTCACAAAGACAGTAAAACAATAAGTATTTAGGGATGTATAATTAGGTTTTCATTAGTACGACACAGAGTTTTAGACAAAGTTTTTTCATCAGACATTTATAAGCTTGCTACAAATTATAGAATACGGGTAGTTGAAGCATCTGGTTGTAGTGCTTTTTTGCTTTAATCTTTAATCCGTTTTATATGTTCTATATGCATATTGTACTTATATGTACAATATACATACATACATATTACATATTATGTATATGCATATAGATGTGTTTAACCAGAATGCAAGTAGGTTGCTAGTAATTTGAAACTTTTTAAAGTAGTCGGAAAGGAAACTTTACAACAAAGAGAAACTCATAAAATTACAAAACTTGGCAAGCAATGTTAAGACTATAAGTAAAAAAATACCTGTAAACTATTGATTCCTAAACTGAGTGCCAATTCTTCAGTTTTTTGCGTGAGCTCGTATGCTATCCCTCTTCCTCCGTAATGAGATTCCACGTTTAGAAATAAACATGTTAGTACACGGTCAGCGTTATTGGGTGTTTCAATGTCTAAATAGAAAAGGGAATGATAAAAAGTTAAATTATATTATGTCCTTGAAATTTTAATCTTCGTATTCTGTATTAGTATGTAGTACACTACTAATTTAGTAGTTTATCTTATTCAAGTTGGCAGATTTAATAAACAGCATTAAGCTATTTTGACTTATTATGGACCAACTTAATAACTGGTATTGATGAATGGAGAGTGGACAGATGATCAGTGAAGGATGTTACAGAACTTTTGATCCAGTGGATAAGTATTTAGAGTATTTAAAAACATCTACTTCGGTATGTGTATGTGTGTGTCATATAATTGACGTTACCAGTTATAGCGAAAGATTATGTAGGTTACCTCGTGTATACATGGGTGAAGATTAAATAATAGTAATGTATAAAGTACTTGCTGACTAACGATTTTCAAATATTATGTATAATATGTTGGAGACATAGAGAGACAAAAAATAGTTAAAAGGAGTTTTAATCAAATGCACAGGAAAGTTACTGACTTAAGGGGAAAAGGAAGGAAGTACAAAGTATGTATACATTAATACTGTCATTTTAATGTACATAATGATGTATGTATGTAATACATCATTATGTCCTAATGTACGTAATCCTGCATTTATTCCTTAAACTAAAAGTAAATGATATCTTTCTGTCATAATACCTGTATTTAGATGTCCAAGAAACCTTGCGACGAGACACATAATAGGTTCAGTAGCAGGGTCTAAATACTCAATCATGGAAAGGTTTGTCATATCATTTGATTTGATAATGTTGACACTAACTCCAACGATCTTGTCAGTTTCTGGATCCACGGCCATGTAACTAACGTTATGCTTTATTGCATTGGCAATGTATGATGGCAGCCAACGCGATACTTGGCTAAGGGGTAAACCTATAGTGTTTCACATTCAAAAAGACAACAAGCTTAACATAGCTTTACATTCTTCTCGCGTGTCAGTATTTTTATTATTGTAGTGCAAATCAGATAGTATTTTTTCAACGAGCACATTGAGAGTGAGTAAAAATTTATGTATGTATACCTAGTGCAATCCCCAAAGGTTCATCGCGGAAGAAGGAATTTAGTAAAAGCTCAGCGACTTCATCGGAGCGCTCAGTAGGGATTGTGCTGTAGATTAACTTGGTCATCATGTCTTCTTTGATGAGATGTTGATTTGATCTTTGATTTCTGTTTGAGCCACCACCACTGCCGCCAATTAATCCTGTAGTAAACAAAAATGATTATTAGTTAATAATACAATTTACACACACCTCACTCAACTTAGCAAATGAGAAGACTAGTCTTCAACATAAAACGCGTTTATAGCTATGGTATGTACAATGTACAAGTACATAATATACAGTCAAAGTCAGCAATTCACTATGCGCTGTCAGTTACAGCAGTGTTTTCGTTTTTATGTTGTGTTCTCTTTTCCTCCTATATCCTGAAGCACGAGTTGTGCTGCACAAGGAAAAAAAATAAAATGTTGACTTGCACAGTGCATGTTTTCCTGCACAAAGAATGTTTTTTGTGCACTGTATACTGCCATGCGATATAATGCCCGTTTAACTTTGCTTGGTGAATTATTAACGTATAACAAGTAACAAATAATTATTACCACTTACTTGATGTAATTTGATCGCTGTTGACTTCCTGGTAAATATTTTTACTAATTTAGCAACAAATATTGACAGCACCACATACAGTTGGAGTATTTGTATAAAAACTGTTTTGCAAACTGAAAGATCTATAGACAAAGAGACTTTTTCTCAAGACTGTCAATGTGGTTATTGGAGGGACATCCACCACACCAAAGTCCTTGTCTTTCGATAGATAGTTATTCACAACAAGGAAATAGAGAACCAAGTTAAGAGAGATGAGAGATATTGTGCTCTTGGAGAGACGTGAGACTGAGGAATGATTCCTAGCGAATTCAGTGTGAGATAATAAGTATTAGTTGTTGTAGTGGTAGCAGTTGTAGGAGAGTGTGCACAGTAGGAGACACGGTTAGAGAGAGAGAGGGAGAGCTACCAAGATTATGTATGTATGTTTGTAGATTGTAGTACGGGAAGACTCAAAGAGCGAGTGAATCGGATCGATAAAATACACACAGATTCACTCTCACTTTCTCAAGGTTAGCTACGATTGATTTTATACAGGCATACTTAGGAAGCGTACCGTAGACACTCATACACATACACATATTATACACCAAACACATCATCATCATCTACTACCCCCTTCTTATTCTTCACCCAACATTACGACTATACTATTACTACGAGTTACATACACACATGGAGCAGACACACTTGAGAGTTAAGTTGATCACGTATTATTATGTATATATTATTATCTGTTTTCTACCATTTATTCCTATATGAAACTCTACAACTACTACATACTCAGTGCACAGCAACAAAAACTCACGACAGCAATACAAAACACAATAGCCATCTAGAATCGTAGACTAAGCTATGTGTGAGAATTTCTCCATATGGGTCATGCATAATTATATATATTATATATATATACACGGACATTTGTATAATGTGTATGTGTGTAAACACTTGAACAAATAATGCAAATTTGATTGCTTTTTGCTGTTGCCTTTGAAAACGGATGACGTAGCCCTATCTAGACAGCTTCCACCATCCATGCCATTATCACAGAACGAGAAATGTATAGGATGGGAGGAATTGCAAAAGGCTTTTGAGGACTAAGCTTCTCACTTCTCTTTCCCTCTTTTATTCCATCCCTGCCTTCCTTCCTCTCCTTCCTTCGTCTACCTATGAATCTGATCGTGACCCTGATCTGCCATCAAATAAAATAGTTATGTTATCTATAGGGGATTCTACCTGTTCATTTTGAGTCATACAGGAGAACATATATGCATAGAACCGATATAGTAAAGAATACTATAGTATTCACGTTTCCTTCGCAGAAAACAAGAGTTAAGTTTTTTTTGCCACCCCATTTTGGATTTTAAACTGCTGGCTACTGCAAACATTCTCTTGTTTGGGAGATAGCCATTCTGTTGTCTTTCGTCTGGCTTTTGTGTCTTTTGTTTCATTCCTCAACGTTCTTGAATCACGCAACACGCATGTGTCTAATTATATTAGATCATGGGACATTTTTGTAGATTTTTGGTTATTTCCAATGGCCATTTTTTGTAGACAAAAATATAATATATAATATATGAATGAAGTGTGCGTATAGAAAGACATCACTTGAGAGTAGGAGATTGCAAATTTTCTTTTTCCTGTGCATATGTATGTATGGCGATTTACGTTACGTGTATAGTTAAGGGGTAACGAAAGGTTACAGAATATAGCTACAGTCAAAAGTTATGTGTGTTTGTATTTGTATGTATATGTAACATTATCTTGCTCTTTTATCCCTCCCGCTGAACTTAACTGAGCTCTTTGGGCTTGAGGCCTCTTTCTTTCCATGTGTTCTCCTTTAATCCTTTCTGTCCTACCATTTGTAACTCTCAATGTTCTACTTGTGAGAATATGCACAAAGTATGCTTTCTTGTGGGAATAGTGGTGAGCTGTTTGTCATACATATTATGCTCAAAGATAGAATCTAATCATCTATACTCATATAAAAAGCAAAAGAGAGTGAGATCGATGAGTAGCAGTTGGATGGATATGCATTATACATGTGCATACACAGAAGGGGGAAAAGAAGGAAGAAAGAAAGAAAACAAACAAATTTTATTTTCGTGTGGAAAGTCCGAAAGCCGCGAGTAATCGCTTCTACTCACCTCACACATTCGCACTTAATAAAAAAAGAATCAGATCAGAAGCTTTCTATTTTCTCAGGATTTCCTTTTGGATTACTGTTAGTGTACAGAATTGCCTACAATTATCTTCACTTGAGAACTCTCGATTTTGTGTACAATTGAAATGTTACCGGTTATCCTATACAAAAGACTGTCGAAAATCTGAAACGTTCCGAGGTTTGAAAGTTTCAAAAGTGACGATAATTTTGACCAACCCTGTACCACCGCACATATTATGTCGTGTATGTATTCATCTAACGTACTAGTATGCAGTAGTAAATAATATTTGCAGTGGATTTTACGAGGAAGTGATAAAGAAAATAGTGTGTGCTGGTAAAATTGAAATTGGTTTCACGTATATTATGTCTTCAAATGAATAACTATACCAGTTGAAAGGATACAATGTACAATCTACATACAACGGCTAGAGTCACTGAATCGACTGAATGACATGACAATGTGCATGATATTTAATGCGTCGTTCACTTTATTCTTGGAATTATTTCAAGTCAAGATAGGTACAGATTACAGATTCATTTTTACCCTTCATAGTATAAATTTTCCTCCTCTACTATGGTTAGTGTAGGCACTGTTTAATATTTACCTATATAGTGGGAGAAGAGTGATTGTTACGTCTACAAGTATGTAATTTGTAGATAGAATCTCTGTGGAAAGTTGGTACATCGTGTAATACAGACAATCTTTAAGGTTAAGGTTCTCCATGTGTGGGGATTTTCTTACAACTATTTCACCTTCCTTTTTGTATTGTTAAATCAAGAACAATTTGCAATAACTCATAAACCTTATAAAGTTGGCTCGTTATAGTAATTTGGTTATGTGTTTTACATTTTATTATTGCATTAGTGGTTTTGCTACGTAATTGTGTTTGTTTTGAGCTTTAGCAAAACATTATAGATGTATCCTTAAAGAAATTCAGTTTATTATTCTGCGGAATAAACAACACTGTGGCTATATTATATACTAATGATATTATATATAATATGCATGCGTAGGCCTTATTAGGAAACATGGTGGAAAGACCACCGTACGGGTGGAAAGCACCGATTAGTATTTTAATAACACCGCATGTATCCAAAGTCTTAACCTTTTATGCTTTTTGAAAGGGTACAAAAGGCTGCATATGCCTCTATCCTTTCCCTCAAACGGCTCAAACATGAAATTTGATTCTAATTTTTGGCAAAGTAAGTGGTAAATGGAAATCTGTTTCTACTCCACTTTCTCTAATCAGGAACCTTTATTAATGGCAGCTACGACTCTTTTAAATGTCTTGTACTTTTAAAGCTGAGAAGAGCATTTCGCCAGCTTATTTTATTTTATTGCCATCCCTACTATAGCGACAGCAGTCCTGAGAGCAGCACAATTCAACGTATAATGTTTTTTTCCTTGCTTCCCAAATTCAACAATAATATTTTCAAATGAACGCGAGACCAAATCCTCTACCACAACACAATAGTATGTATCAGGACAAGAAAGGATCGAGTCATCTAACGATGAGACTCAAATATCGGCGTCTGCAGGATATAAAATGTGAGGCAGTAAATGTGCATTGCTACATAGTGTGCTCATGGAGTACTGGCATATATCAGAAAACATTTTCCTTTAGCTTGTTGATTTTAAAGTTCCAAGTTTTTACGAGTTGTAGCTTCGACTAAAATAAAGTCAAAGCACTAAACATTCATTGAACGATTCTACGAAATAGAACATGTCATAAGTCATATTAAATGTGTAATACTGATCTGATTCTTAAAATGCCGAGGCATGTATGTTTTTGTAGAATGTCATTTAGATTAGGAAGGACCCATTGCTACATTTCATGTAAATGTAAATTTTTTTAATGCATTGCCATGGAAAAATCTACAACTACACAATCGTTTATCGTTTATTGCTCATCGGGTTGCCCCTTCCCCCATTCCATTTATGTACCATTCGAAAGTATGCCGACAAAGTATTTTCGAGTCGAATTTACATCCTTGAAATATACAGCCGTTTAAAATAACTGCATTTGATGTGCAATCAATGTAGATATGGCTTACTACTACCCGCGGTTATTGTTGTTGTTTGTACACTGACGGCACGAGTCCAAACGCTGCCGTCAGTTCACATAAAAACATGCAACAGTATAGAATATTTTTCTTGGCGTGTTTTTCACACAAATTGAATTTTAAAGTCGAACATAGGCAAGTATACAGTGGTTGGACAAATAGTATTTTCACAGCTCAAAATCGTTTTTTACACAGCTATTATTCTCATATGTCTATATTATACATCTATAAGTCTCAAAAAACCAATTTCCAAACTTTTTTTGGCCTGTTCTGAAATGACAAGAAGAAATGAAATGAAAGTTGTTATACAATTGAAATGACTTCATAGATAAATAAAGGGGACTCTTCTTAAGTTGTCTACCA
>JAQIVE010001076.1:0-28053 GCA_034698285.1 Sminthurinus bimaculatus
TTCGAAATAAGTCCGGAATCCCAGGGACCATTCTGTCGTGATTAAGTTCTCCTTCGCCTCTCATTCCTTTCCCATTTTATCCCATTCCATTCAATTCTATTGTATAGATAGATAGATAGATAGATATCATTTATATATATATTTATTTATATTTTCGAGTCCGAACGGGGAACTCTCTTCACTTTGGAAAATATTATTCAGCGTATACATACAATAGTTACATTGAATAATGTATGGATAAGGTAAATGTACAATATTTGTACAACTTTATTGTCCGATTCTCCTGACTATTCTCTCACGTTCCATTTCCATGTACAGTATTGTGCACTCAAAATGACTTTGAGAACATGTAGCGCCTAGTTGTGGATAAATTTGGTTCGAATGGAATTGGATTTTGTATACAAGGTAGGAGTATGTACGATTTGCAATTTTAATGAAATTGCGGACGACTTGTTCAGAACATTTGGAAATTACCAAAGCATAAATTATGTGAGTATGTTGTAAATTGGGAGATGCAAGAGAAGAGCTGTATGCTGCCCACAAAGCCTTGTTACAACTGCACTGATAATACAAGAAATGAAATCTGTTTAAAGCTCACTGCAGCAAC
Organism: Sminthurinus bimaculatus; assembly: GCA_034698285.1. Taxonomy (NCBI): domain Eukaryota; kingdom Metazoa; phylum Arthropoda; class Collembola; order Symphypleona; family Katiannidae; genus Sminthurinus; species Sminthurinus bimaculatus. Next base: position 608 of record JAQIVE010001076.1, read on the forward strand.
ATACCTATATTCAAAATTGTGCCCCTTGTCGCAAAAAGTTTACACTTAATACACCGTGGAAAAAATGATTTCTATTTAATTATTTTCTAATTTTCCGAAATGGCGCTACATTACACGTCTCCATGCGGAATTAATTTGCTGACCCTGTATGCATTTCGTGCATAGATATTCAGTTTTGGGTACTGAGATCAATAGAGTCGGAGATGCATAGTAAGTTGAAAGAGACTTTGAAAGAGTAAATGGAGACAGTTATCGTGTGATTGGACGTGAACTGGGACAACATGAATGAACATACGGACGGCAGATTCGGAAATCCACTCTTTATTTTCCTGCCTCATGCAGTGTACAAATGACCGTGGGCAAAAAAGGAGTTGACACAACGGGGTGCACCCACATCCTCTCTTTCTCTCCCTCTCTTTTTATTGACACTGGGCTTGGAGGCCTGAGCAAAATTGAAGGTTGGAGTCTGAAAAGCAGAGTCAAAGCTCTATGGTATATAAATCTCATGTAAATACATACCTATACAGAAAAACCTGATGAAAGTTGGGAAATAGTTTCAGAATGATGTTTTTCCACGCTTTGCAAAATTCCAGTGTTTCTATATTATATACATACTGGATATGAAAGGAAAAAAGGTGTTGAAAGGGCAAGCATTTGTTGATTCGGACTTAATGTTCTACAGTTCATTTTTTATCTTTTCGTTTTCCAAACTCTTTTCATTCATTCGTTTCTGTGTTCTGTGTACGTGAAATATGCACTATTTATTCTCAAGTGGAATTGAAAATGAAAAGGAAGGGAATGAAGTGAAAGGATCCTGCGATCGAGGAAAACGTCTCGGAAAAGAAGATGTCCACTATTTTCTTCGTATGTATTCATATGCAATATGAATGCACGCATATACATATGAGTGTGGACTGTCTTCATGGAGAAATCTTTGAATAGATTGACATTCACACATCCGCCTCCAACTCGCATTTGAAAGGAGACTGATAAAAACCAGCGAATTTTCTTTTCCTTCTGCTCTTTTTATGCTGCAAAGAAGAGGATGAAATAACGATGACGATGACGATGATGACGACGACCAAGACGACGATCACTCCAACTTCCAACTTTCTATTGAAAAGATGACTCTTCTTGTTGCCGTTGCCATTGCCGTCGTCGCCTTTTCTCGTACATATAGAAACGACTCAAGTGTCTCTTTCGTCCTTTCCCTCTCTCGTTTTTCACCGTATGTACATTCACGCACATACAAATACAGAATTATTGCGTGGAGATGTATTTTGGGAAGAGGGAGAAAAGTTTTAGCTTGAAAATTTTAGACAAACACACACACATTCACATATTGTACAGTTATATGTATATACAGAAATATATCTTAGAGAGAATTCATTTTTGTGACGTTCATGTTGATATTGGCGGTGGTGATGGTGGCGGTGGTAGCTCTGCTTTCCCTTTTCTCCCAGCTCTTTCTCTCTCTTCCTGCTGACGAAACATTGATTCGTGTGTGTGTGTGCGTTATACATGTATAGAGAAAGAAGAGTGTGTAGAAGAAAAATATAGGAAGAGAGTCCGAAAGGCATTGAGCATTAGATACGGAAGTGGGTCCCGAATGTCACAGACACGCTTTGCTCTTTCCAAGATAAACGGCCGCCTTCTTTTGTTCCGCTGCCTCTTTTCCTAGACGTTCGTTTCCTCACGCCTTTCAAAGGAAAAATGTCCCTCTACAATGGTAGATGCGACACGTTCCCTATAAGTCTAGCTCCCAGCTACGGCATCATACTCATACTCCTACGTTCCACCAGCCAGCCAGCCAGCCATTCCACCAGTAGTTTTTTTATTCTCCTTGATTCCTTTTTGTGAGGATGAAATGAATGTGTTTCTCGTTCTCCGGCTAGATTTTGGTCCTCGTCCCTCTTTATTTGTTTCTGCCATGTCTCACCCACCTATTGATGAAACTCTGTGTGTATGTGTGCTGAATAAGTAGATAGTAGATATACAATATACATACATACATGCATACGGTATAGCACAATCTCTTTCTTTATTTTCCTATTTCCCCTCTACTCAATAACGATAAACATTTCCTACATCTTTCTTATTCTTGCCCTTTGTCCCCGGTCCAATGTTTTTTGAAAGGTTGACAGAGTCGCGTAATAACTAATAGATAGACAGATAGATTTTTGTAGAGAACATTTGTAAAAAATTCGTAAAAATTGGATGTGATATACATACATAATGGCCTTTTAGGATGAGCTAATCTATAGATAAAATTAATTTGCATTTTTTCATTCCAACGCCTTGTAATTAGTCCTGATTCGTGCTTGTGCTCCATTTAGATATAATTCTGAATTTTAATACTAGGCTATAGGCTATACATCTGTTCCTAAGGCTGAGCAAGAAATTGAACAAATTGAAACCATATACATATAGTATCTATTGCTTTTCCATTGAGATTTTCTTAAAAGCTGTAGATGCCATGCCCAAAAGTATTATATAAAAGAAGACGGCGAGAGAATGGAACACGTTGGGGAGTTTGGATGTTGATAAATGACCGGAAAGGAAGAAACTTATATGTATTGTGCCTGTGTGACATTATGTAGGATAGCAGTTAGCACCCTGCCGCTAATGTTGGGTTATTTATTAGCAAAAACGGTGAAAAATAATGGTTAAACCAAGCATTGGCTGTTGCTTTGAAATTCTGTATGTTTAGTTATATCTCTTATACATAGATGAATGGGAGAAAAAACAGAGTCATTAACTGCGGAGAGTCTAATGACAACACAGTATATTCGGCAACTGGTCATTTTTAGGACATCAAAGTTTGCTGTTTGTTGTCAATAGGTATAAATGACGGAAAGGTCATGTCACAGGTTAGTAAAGCTACAAATGTAAAAGGGAGAGAAAAACAATATCGGATTAAAGATTGCAGAGTGTTTCAGCAAACTTTGTGCCTTTCTTTGTACATATTTGTTGTACTCACATTAGGTGTGGGAAGGAAATAATGAAAAAGTGATGTGTGGTCATTTGAATCGTTTTCTCTCCCTTCCTTTGAATAGAGAACCGTTGAGCTTTTTCTTTCATTTTGCTGTTGTGCCTAGTTGCTGTTGTTTGCCCCGCCGATTCCTATACAAACGGTAGTTTATTATATATATTTTTGGTGGCACGCGATCCGGGGTGCACGAGCACTTTGTCCAATGATCTGAATCAATTGGAATGCAGGAGACTCCAACTAGTCAATCCTTCTTGTCCGAGCTTTGATGCACGCTTTCTCCTGTGCTTTCCACGCCTGTATCTATTTCTTCTGTGTGTTGTGTTGTGTTTTGGTGTGGCGTGGTGAGTGATTCTTCTATCCAGCCTCGCATGAAATATCGGAAGTGAGAAGTCCTCATTCGTCATTCGACACTTTCCATTTCGTGTTTCCACACACTTTCACTCCTAGGTTTTTTATCCCCTTTCACCCTTCGCCAGTTGTGGGGATTAATCGTCAAGTTTACAATAAACGATTTGTATACATTATACATGCGTAATGCGTATGCACAACAAATATGCATATCTAAGTGTTACTGCAGTTTATGTAGAAATTGTGTTGAGCCGTGTTGTTTCCTCTTTAATTTCTTCCTTTTTCCTATTCGATACTCACATTTTACATATGATGATGCTTGGCTACCACACCACACTAGTTTTTGTATGCATGTAGTTGAGCCGACGGGAAAGTCTCTTCGTTAGCTGACATCGTTTTGTACTCTCGGCTTTGTAGAAAAAGCGATCACATGAATGAACGACTGGATGGGCCGGCACTTTATGTGCACATGTTGTACATACAGTATATACATGCATGTGCGTAAAAGTTGGTCTAGAAACAGAAGAACCAGAACCAGTGTAGAAAAAGCTAAAAGAAGATGAGATGATGATGCGCTGTGCGGAGGAGAAAGTAAAGGGATAAAAAATGTTGGATCCCTGAAAGCAACTTGAGACTGAAGAAATGAAGCGCGAATGGAAATCAAAGTCAGGCTTATGGCATAGTTTGACTCGGAGTCGGACTGGAGAAGCATATCAGAGAGAATGGAAAGGAGTCAGAGTAGAGCGAAGAGGCTCTTCGCAGTTCTACTCATTCGAGTCAACCAGCCGTTATAAAGCGAAGCTGGAGCCAGCCAACTCCAACTCCAAGTCCAACTTGAACTCAACTCAGACTCCAACCCCCAAAGAGCACAAGTTTGGTTCTTCACTTGGCTTTTGAAAAGCCTCCTTGTCCTTGCTTCTTTCTTTGCTCTCGTCTCTCTTTTTTCTTTCTCTTGAGAAATCTCTTCAGTCTTCACTCCTCTTTCTTCTTCTTCTTCGTGTTCTCTCCTCATTCCGCCAGGCCAGACATTTTCTCCGCTCATTGACATGAATACTCTCTTCCTCTCGCTCTCTGCACTTCAAGTGTTCTCCCAGAGTTTTGCTCTTTTTTCTGTTTTCTACAAATGTTCGAGCAGAAAAAGACACTCAAACAATCCATTCTCCAGCCAATTTTGAGTCGGACTGACTGAATGACTGACTGACTGGTTGGCTGGCTGGCTGGCTGGATGAATGAATGAATGAATGATTTTTTTCGTCGCCACCATGACGAAGTCGACAGCGGTCTTTACTTGACGTTGACTTTGGTTTTACTTTGGCTGCTGAATGCTGAAACCGAGACGAGGACTCAACTTTCTCCATGTTTTCCCAGTGAGCGCAGTCAAGTGTACCATTATTATAATGCTCATCCCGTATGATATGATACGTTCAATATGAAACTTTGGCTGTAACTTTGTGTAATGTGACCATTGTCATACTTTTTGATGGCGATGGGCCCATATGTAAATGGAAGTAATATATATGTATGTAGTACGTACGCCATGCCATACGCCATGTGTGCCTGTGTGCTTACATCCATCCAAGTTTTCTTGGAGGCAAAACCGAGACGGAGATGACAGAAAAAGTAATTCAAGTCGGTATTGTTAGTGTCAGTCAAATTCTTCTTCTTTTTTCCCCGTTTTTCTCAATTTTGTTATCTTGATTCAGTTGATCCTCATTTTGTAGCCTTCCTTCGTGTGTATGTATGTATGTATGTATAAATGTATTTGTTGGAGAAGCGTTGACAGCTTACGACCATAAACCACCAAGTGATGGTCGTCTTCTCTAGTTTTGTACTTTTTTAGACTCACCATGCCCTGGTATTATACAATGGTGGGCCGGACAATATTGGAGTATTTTTGGTCCTCACACAGTAAAAATAGCCTCATAAAACTGTCTATTAGCTATCAACCATCAACCTTTCAAGGCAACTGCCTGTGCGGTGAATATGTGGGGGTTTTTACACGCTTTACGTTTACTATACAATACATATACAATATACATGCATACCTATTAGTTTTTCCTTGTGAGCGCATTATACACTTACATCCGTTATATGATTAGCTCAAGGAAGTCGGGTAGGAAGGAAGTGAGCCGATTGAGTTGCAGAGTAGACCAGACCAGTTCACTATAGAATCTACGATACGATGCAGTGGTCAATAGAAAATGGAGGGGGAAAAGCACAATGAAAATGCACGGAGCACCGAGAGGAACTTTTGTGGTAGAAAAAAGTGTATTTACATGAGAACTTTCAGTTGTGGTGGTGAGTTAAAGACTATTCTCTCTGATCTCTTTTTCTCAACGCTTTGTACATGTTGGGAATGCAAGGGAAATCTTCTTATGTACTCCTGTTATATATTATATAATATACGTACATAGACGCACATAAAATGGATATTGTGAATTGTACAATGTACATTGTGCAATCTCTCTTGTTGTACGGTCAGTTAAGCTTGGAAAGTCTCAAGCTGTCATTTGATGTTCTCTGCCCCACGTCGGCCCGCTGCCACAGCCTTAAGCTCATCTGTTGGAGAGAAAGCGTGGATATCAGGCAACACCAAGGACTGCTATAAGCTAAAAAGACAGGCTTTGCCTATCCATCCGAATTTAATCGTAATTGCAGAGAGAGTGTGAATTCGATTTGTGGGAATTGAGCCGCTCTTTGTAAAGGGAAAAAAAGAAATGGCGAGGAGAAAAAATCTAAATCTTCCAAGAGATCTTGTGTGTTAGAGGCTCGGGACCAGTTAAAAGCTGTATACAGTTTTTAAAGAACTTTTATGTGATTCTCGCCTTTAGTATGTATGTATGTGCGTACAATATTTCTATTTTTTTATCTACCAACTGTTTATCGTGGGAAATGGGAAACGAAGAAAATTTGAGGATCCTTATTTGGCAGCGGGATTTAAATGGTCAATTTAACCAATTATTCCATTTATGAAAAACTAACCCAATCATTCTGCAATAAAGTCATTGTTGCTGTTTTTGTTGGTAGAGTTAAAGGGTGATTAATAGAAAATAAACGTGGTTTTATTTTTGCTGTGGGGATGAATGCATACATAATACATAAGCTCTTAATAGACTTTAAATCTTTATAGTGTTTTCCTGTAGAACATGCCATGACTATTGTTGTGCACTCAGTGACTTTAAATAATGTTTGAAATATTTGGCTTGAATTCTCATAAAAAAAGAAAAAGGGCTTTTCGGTTCTGTTTTTAACATGCAAAAGTTCGATGAAAAACTGACTCATCTTTTTTCCCAATGTTTTTTCTCTTTGCTCTTGACTTGTCTTGTGTGTATATATGTAGTTAAAAACCATGATCAAAGGAGAGCAAGAGCAAATGCATAATAAGTTATCTCGTGAATAATGTGATGTAATGTAATGTAAAAAGTAATGGGACGAAAATTTTTGGCACAGCCGCTCCTCAACCCTACCAACGCACCGCATATAGCGAGACAAACAGGCATGTGTATGTAGTATGTATGTACGCATCAACATACGAAATTCATAAATGCGTGCGTATATATGTATGTGTTATGTGTATAGAAGCATAAGCATAAGCCGCCTCGTCATGTCATTTATGTTGTGATTTACAAGTTTTCGCTCTCGCTCTCCCTCCTTTTTTCAGACCCAAAAGTTTGTGCCAGAACATAATATTAGCGCGTAATATCAACCGAGGAACGTTGCACTTAACTTAAAGAAAGGGGAAAGGGTTGAATGCAGACTCGTATATTTCTCTTCCTCGGTTCGATGTCATTTGACTTGGCAAAGAGTGGACCAACTGTACCAAAAGACACCGGGTAGAAAACCCAGGGGGTGAGAATGACGGACAAGAAAAGGAGCAAGGGGAACAAGTAGCCCCATGTACATACCTTATTTTCCCCAGCTAACAACTACATACATACATGCATACATACATAACTCTGCTATAAAGATGACTGTCTTTAGATAGGGAATAGAGATGCCAGACCAAAACCAAACCAAAAGGAAAAGTAGATATATGAGCAAAAGGAATCATCAAGAATGCTGAGATGACAAGGACACTGACACGACACGACACACCGCACAAGAATTTACCTCTACCGTTTACAGCTAGCCGACATTCTCCATCTTCTTCTTTGCTGATAAAATATCTTTAACCACCACCATCGCTACCCCTAACCAAACCAAGATATGGAGAGAAAGCCATGAATGAAATAGGGAAAGCAAGGAGATGGCCAATATGTAATGCCTTGAGAATCAGAAGTAAAAGTCGTATAATAACAATAATAACAATACAAGAGAGAGCGAGAGAGAAAGACAGAGAGAGAAAGAGAGCGTACAATGGCAGGCTTTTAGACACGACAAATACACACATTTTGTAAAATATTTGGGAATGAACGGCAGCATAAAGGGAGGGGGAGGAAAAGTAAAGAAATGAAAGGAAATGAGAGGAACGGAGGGTGGCTTTTTCCGAGGGTGTTTCAAGCTCTATTTGACTCGCTTTCAGTTTGACTGACAGCATTCCCAATGACAGCCAGAACGCACAATCGCCGTGGAAGCAGCATGAGTCTCAGCTTTTTCTATATATCTTAGCATTCGTCTTCATCTTTACTTGCATATAAGTATGTGCATTGTACATATTGGTTAGTTGGCTGAGTGGTTGATAGTGATGGTGGTGAGGACAAAACTGGCGTGAAAAAATTGACTGTATCTTTCTCTCTGTTTCTCTCATCTTCCTTTTCGTCCTCTCCTTTTCTTTTCCATTTAGCTCCCGTACATCATATCGTCATCGTCAGCATAACTTTATATCGTACTATATTGTTTGTATGTATATGTATACACATTACACAGAAAATAGAAGCTAATACAAATGTGTATCGTTTTATGGGAGTTTTCCCTCGTTCTCCACTCCGTCTCCTTGTTCTTTCTCCAAGTTATGTTATAAATGCAAGCCATCGCCGGCGCATTTATTACATTTGTATCTCCCTGTCCTTTCATCTATGATGCCTACACTTGCCTGTGCTCCTTACACATATATTTTTACAACTTTCGTTTCCAACCAACCAAGTGATTACACACTTTGGTGCATCCTGCTGCACTGCACTGCATTGCATTACATTACATTGTACTGGATTGGATTGGGTTTTGGGTTGCATTTCATTTCATCTCATTTCATGATAGTTTCCATGACAAGTTGAGCTCTGACTCATGATCGTCTTCCTCCTCCGACAAGAAGCGACAAGACAAGGAAGGGAAACAGACAGACTAAAATAAGTAAAGACGAGAAAGATAGATATTGTAGAGAGCGGGACAGAAAATAAAAAGGAGATGCAATGGGCCGTAGTCCTTGATTTCTAAGCAGAATAACTACTCAATGTTCGTATAGTTACTGCGAGCAACTCTTCTCTACTAAAATGTGAATGGGGGTGTATTGCACACTGTAGAATAGATACGTCGTACATAATGTATTGGAATGGCCCGAAATGGTCTTCTTGGTGAGTTGAGTGCTTCCGCTTTTTCCAAAGGTCTCCTTCGACTGAGTCAATGCAACAGAAAAAAATAGAATTCCGCGGGAAGGAAAGGGACCGAACCGAAATTGGACAGAGGAGTCACCCATACACATGTATGTATGTATGTATTTCTATGTATAGTTATACATATAGGATTCCTGTTATTACCATCATACAGAATGTATGTCCGTGCAGTTTGTTGTCTGTGAAATCTTTCCTGATATCATATCTCTCAATTTTTCTTTCTCCCTGTTGTGTTGCACACTGCCCAGTGAAGGCAGGGACTGTGATTCGGGCTTCAAATCTGAACCTGTATGAAGATCCTTTCTTTGATTCCAAAAATTCCAAGTTGTAATGTAAAAGTGGGCCTAAGCTATCAGATGAAGGCAAAGTTTTATATATTTTTTTATACATGTGAACGTTCGTGTGTTTAACTACATATAAGAAAACGAGGAGAGAAAGTATAAAAGTAGAAAAGAAGCAAAATGCGTCGCTTCGTCTTGCTGTGGTATTTTAGCTCCTCGTTTTTTCTTTCTGTCTTTCTTTCGGTGTGTATCGAGACTCTGGTTCCATCCAGAGTCTCCAAGCCTGACAATTTATAGCTATAGCTATTTTTATGAGCCATCTTCTTTCTCCCCTAGCAGCTTCTCTCTCCTTATGATACATGAGAGTCATTCACACACACGCACGAGTCCCGTCGCCGCCACATTCTGTATATGTACTCTGTTCCGTCTTCTTCGCATCTTTTCGCCTTGGTCGTCGACAACTCGGCGGAAACCAAGACAGTCACAGTTACCCAGACAAAGAGAGATAGAGAGAGAGAGGAGAGAGAGAAAGTGAAACGGATTTATATACATTTATCTGTATTTCTTCTTTTTTTATTCTTTTTCTAATGTAAGAGATTGTGGGTTCATATAACTAGAACGAGAATGACTAGGTGTAGGCGTAGGTATGCTCATCTTGAGAATCCATAGTGGTTGGACTAAGAAAACCCCAAATTTCATTTTCTAGAGATGACGACTCTTTTACCATTTACAATTTACACATTTTCACACCGCTATATCAGTATACGTACATTGTGTGTCTGATACTTTCAATGGCGGAGACGAAACGACAAAAGAAAATCCTTGACTCAAACCTCTTACGCACAACGCTCAACTTGGTTTGCTTGGTTTACGAAATTCAATCGGGAAAAATTGAATTGTCTGCCGCGGATTTTCTTGTTGGAAACAAAGAAGTAGTAGAAACGAGAGATAAAACAAAAGTAAAGACGTGTGCACAGACATAGACAAAGCCACAGCCATTGAGTGTGACAAACAGCTGGATGAATTATGTGGATAAAATTGACGAGATAAAAAATCGGCTTCTTTACACTCAACTGTTTTTTGTGCGTCGATATGTTAGAAGAAGCCGGAAGTGTAGGCTAACGTTTTTTTCAAAAAGAATTACTTGAAAATGAATAACTGTGGGATTTTAAATCAGATTTTCTCTATAGCACTGACTCTAAAGGTAACATGCCGAATTCCGAATCTCTGCCCCTTTGAATGTTGTAGCAAACGTTTCAGTTGAAAATCAAAGAAAAGTCACAGAATTAAATTGCCAGCTTTCTTCGTCTATGTGTGTTTTTGTCCAAATCACCTGGATTATCACAGGCATTACCCTCGTTTTATTCCACACTTTGTGTGAAGTCAAAGTTAGATATCTGACAACAGCAAATCGAATGTAGAAACGACATTTGGAAAAAAATAAACAACATTTATTTTTTAGCATGAAAAGAGCCAACAGACGAGTGAAATGAAATGGAATGAAAGGGAGAATTTTTCTTTGTGTCTTTTGTTTAAATGACTGGTATAGGTATTGTATATCGAAATGACACGGAATACAAAAGTGAAATCATTTGAAATAATCCAGATTAATGGGTAGTTGTATCGGGAAAACGTGCCATTGTCGTCGTTGTCTTGTCATTGATTTGGGGTGATGCGCTGGTTTTCGTCTCGTTTTTCCAAATATCAATATCAATGGGACGGCAAGTTTGCAGCCCACAACCATTCAAATATGTATGTGTATACTTATGTACTTGTAGTTGTGGCTGAAAAAAAACTAATAGAAATTTAGACTTTAAATGTATAGGGAAAGCGATGGGGATGCGGAGACTAAAACTGGTAAGAGATGAACTCATCAGTGGAAGGATAGAAGAGCAAAAGATTGAAGAAGGGTGAAAGGGAAAAGAGAGGCAGTTTAGCTTTAGTTAAGGGTATGTTTCTTATATATATCTATATGAGATTTACTGGTGAAGTCAGTCATTTGGATAGCGGCCAATTCTTCTTCTTCTTCTTTGCCTTCTTATCGAGCCTTCCGACTTGGATGAAATACATAAGGACATTTTGGATCTATATAAGACACGACTCTTGAATCCCGAGTGCTTTTCAATTTTTACCTTCATCGTCCCCACTGCTCTTGGTTTTGTGGAAAAGTAGACTGGCTTGAGTTGAGGTTTTTTCTTGGCTCTTATCCCGATTTTGGCACCTACGCTCTCTCTCTCTTTTTCTCTCTCTTTCTCTCCTATGGTTCTCCATGTATGTGCTTGCTCTATGGTTCTTCGTTTCGTTTCTCTTGCGAGTCACGCAAATGGAGCTTCTCCTATACTGTATTTCTCCGCCCGTGGATTTATGTAACGATGTGACTTTCCTGATGGCAAATATTTTCCTCCGGTTTTGGATGAGACTTCCCAAGAGTTTAACGTTTTCCCTTATTAGTCTTTATATTTTGGTTTTTCCCATTTTCAGTTTCTTCGATGCTATATGTATGTATACTCATAGAATTCAGCACAACAAATCGAGAGCAAAGGAGTGCTCAGTGCTCAGCTTCACTTTGGCCATATTAGAAAAGTAACAAATAATTGCTCTCTGCTCGTAGATTCCCTCTCAAATTGAAATCTATGCTTTTGATAATAACTAAAAAAATATGGAACAGCCTCAGTGTACCAAATACCAAATAATTTTGAATTTAGATTTTTTGGCTTTGGGCCGTTATCGTTTTGGAGGTTTGTAGCTTTCTTTTTTGGCCAAGCTTCCAAGGTATTGATTGGATTTGTGAGAGTGTGGGATTCCCCGCGGAGTTTTTTCAATTTTCAATGGGTTTCACTTTCGATTTTCACTTGCTCCTGGGTTTTGCTATGTAGCAGAAAAAAAAGAGTGTAATGAGTGCCATGGGGACAGGATTGAGCAATAAGCAAGCAAATAATAATATTGTTTTTTAGGTAGTCAAAATCCAAGTACTGCTCAACCTGCGCCATGTAAATATTGAAAAATTTGACTTTTGACAGTCCACAGTTGATTTTTTTCTGGCCAGGAAGAAAGTATGCAAATAATTCAAAAATTTTGATGCGTAGATTATATTTTGTAGATGCAAGTTTTTCTGTTTTTTTTCTATGAATAAAACAGTGGCAATTCGAGAGAATTCACTCATTTTCTATAAATTAGACGGTTAATGGCTGTGAAAAGGAAAGTGAATTCAAAAGTAAGATGACAAGCACGGTCTTTAATTTCCATTTTCGAGACTCAAAATGGCTCTATGAGCTTCCATGGGGAGCTCATCTTCTCATCCGTTGTCACATGAAGAGTATGTATATACATAAGTAGAATGTAGACCCAGCAAAAGCTAGGAGTGCAAGGTTGAAAATTGAGCGCAACTTGAACATGGTACATTGTGCACATGCATGCATGCATGGTAATAAAAACGGACTTGAGTATTGTACATGTATGTATGTATTTTGGCTGTGCGTCGTCTAAGAAAACTTCTCATATTCGCCGTAAGTACGTACATGTACAAGATGGGATTTTCTTGGATGAGGCAAGATGGGGATTTCATTGTTATGTTTATAGATTCTGTGTCAAAACGAAAGGGGAAGGAAATGGATGCAGAACAGTTGCTCATTTCTGTGTTTTTGACGGGGACGAGACCGAAAACCAAAACCAAGACAGGACGATGGCAAAGAAGTCTGCCTTGCCGTGCTTTGCTTTACGTGGCTTTGGTTTGGTTTGGTTCGGTGTCCGTACAAACTAAAAGTTAACAAGGTCTCCATGGGGAATCGTTAGGCAAGTCATCAGGACGGTCCTTCCTCGTCGTTCCATACATTGTTTACACTTGCAAAGACTCTCGTTCCACCGTCTCACGACAATTGAAGCACAAGTTTATGTAGTTTCTTTGCTTGCAGCTTGAGTGCAAGTAATTTCATTCATGTACAATACATATTATGAGATGACAGAAAACGTATATTGAACACATGCAAAGTACAAAGTGAAGGAACCAATGCAAAAGCTCTATCCTATTTATTCCTTTCAACATTAAATATTTTTATGTAGTTTGGATGTGCAACAAAACTGCAGGAAAAACTTGAACATGTTTCTTTGAACATTATGAAAGTTAAAAAATAGCTACATTTCACGTTCAAGAAGCAAAGTACTTATTACTTCTAAATTCTCGCTTCTTGTATATTGTATAGGTTTGGCTGAAAAAGCGGGTACCAAAACTTCTAACATTTTCGTGTGCCTTAGTGCGAAACCTTGGCTAAGGATGTTGTTGCGTTTTAGTTTCTTACTTTTTTTCCACGTGTGTTGTCCACATGTTTTATTTTTTGCTTTTCTTATTAGGGGAGAAAAGCTTTGTCAGTGACCACAGGAAACCCCATCAATAAACCCGTAAATGCTGCAAGTCCTTAACTAATAGGAGAAGTACACAGAGTTGTACTATGTAACAATGCACACAATTTATTTCTTGGTTTGTCTCGCTGAGGGAAAGGGGATTGAAAGATGAATGTCATTGTCACTGTGGTGACAGTTGTCGTCTAAAAATATATGAATCATTGGATTGTTTTGTACGCACATTTTTCTCCATTTATAAAGTAGTAGTGCATGGTTTGTCCTCAAAAATAGACAAAATTACGGAAATACTGTGTCGACAGGACACACAACACAATGCATGTGCACAAAAATGGAGGAGGTGAAATATGTTGCGACTAATACACTTCTTTCTACGGTTTGAAAATAGGAACTGGAATACACGTAGAATGTATATACAGAGAGGGACGAAAGGAACGAGGAAGTTCCCATCTCGTGTCCTTTTCCATAATGTATGAATGTTGTATATATATATATGTATAGAGTCGGAAGAAGAGCCAGAGTTTCTCGGGTACTTTCCTATGTATGCCTGGTCGTTGTCGTTTCCGAGTTTCTAGTTTTTCCTCCGTCTCACGGGAATCATACCTTCTCTTTCATTCTTTCTCGGCTTGCTTACCCTTCCAAAGCTCCTTTTGTGTATTTGTCAGTCAAAGGAAGGGAAGAAGAAAAGAGAGAGAGAGAAGAAGCCGTTGCCCAACAGGCATGAAATGTCCTCTTGGGATTTCACGGCTATTTTATTGAAAAGGACCAATTTAGTCTCAATCAGCAGAGATGAATGATGATGACGATGACGAGGAGGAGTAGGAATAGGACGACGACGACGTCAAATAACACGGCAACACAACTATGACGATGAATACGCTTATTAAGTGGGGGTGAGTCCCATTCTCTGCTCTTCTCTTTCCATAGTCTCTATGCTACAACCTTCCCTGTTTTCTTGTGTTCTTCTCTCTTTATATTTATATCATTTGCCGCATTCAGCGCCGTATATTATATGCTATTTTCGCTCTGAACTTCCCCACCATTCACAATCCTAATCACAGGAGTTTCCTCTCCTTTGCCAAACCGTGTACGATATAAAATAAACAAAATATAAAGGAGGGAACACACAGGGGATTGGCAGAGATAGAGAAAACGAAAAATCAGAGAACTTTTGACTTTCCTCATTTTTCTTGCCATTTTTCTTCCGTGTTCTTTCCATCCTGCATGAGTGCTGAATGCTGAATGTCAATGTCGAGTTTCGAATGTCAAAGCGAAAGCAATGTGAAAATGTCGACAAATGTAATGCAATTTTAGGAGCTTGTAGATACCCCTGCCGCTCTTTTATCTTCAATTTCTGCTTTACATTAATGCCAATGAGTATAATGTGCAGTGACAGAGTTTAATAACAAAATTACCAAAAAAAGCGTGGAGAGAGTTTCAAATGATAGAGCCAATTAAACTTGAACGTTTTCTTCTTTACTTGGTATGTAAAATACTGCTAATTTGAGTCGATTGCGGCAAACGTCAAACGGGCAAGATAATTTTTAATGTTACACAGTATGGACAAAATCATGAAATAATTTTAAAAAACGTTTTGCCTAGCCAAGGCCGATTAAAATTCAATTCTTATTACTTATTACGGGGTTTCTTGGTAGAGGTTAGGAATGTTTTTTATGTAGTATACAGACCAATAATATTTAGATTATATTTACATGATCAACACAATATCATCGATTGATGGAAGGGAACAAAGCTCCAGGAGGGATTTTTCAAGTGTTCACGCCGACTTTGTAATGTACTGTAACAAAATTGTTGTCTATATTCGGCAATCCTCAAACCCTTTTTCATTGTGACACAGATGGCAGTTGACCCCCGGGTCAACTTCAACTTTCAGTACATATAATATGTGTACAAGTACTTGTCAAGTACTCGATCCGTCTCTGTACATCTAACTGTAAATGTAAAACTGTTACTCCACAACAGTTGGACGTACATTATTCAGCACAATGTATAAAGGCCAATCCCCATTATCTGGATAATTGATCAATGTCCATCAGCACATGCATGTACGTAATATCAAAGGGATGGATGTAAACAGTAAACGAGCCGTCCGTCATCTGTCAGCACAAGAAAATAATTGTACATACACATGTACATAGCTGGACTGGGCAATTCTCCGCATCAAAGGCTAATAATAATAATGACGATGATGCATAATTTCTTCTTGGCTGTCCAAATGTTGTAGTTTGAGCGTCGGCCGCCGTCAATCGTCGACGAACTCGGTCAGAGATTAAGGATTAAATTCTTCACCTTCGATTTTCCATTTGACGCTCAATTTCATTTACTTTCAAACTTTATCCAAAATACTTGTGTACATAATTTTATTCAGCGTTTAGTTTCATTCTGTGTATTAGAGAGATACGTTCAATGCTCAAGACTCGTTCAATAAACGAGTCTTGGAATTTTGACGTGATACCACGCCTATGGCTTTAGCTATAGTCAAGCTATCTTCTTTCAATATCAATAACTTGGACAGCAACCAAAAGCAGGAGAATAGAGAGAGAGAGAGAGAGAGAGACGAGATGTGAAAGGCGAAAACAAACGATTGAATGAATGAATGGAACCTGTGCTCTTGTCGGAGAATCTTGTAGAATTCCATCTCGTCCTGTCCGTCCACCCTATCTATTCGACAGACAGACAAATGAATTATCTCTGGTCTAACTATACACTATACGCAGAGTCGATTGACTAAAACTCAAATTGATGTCTTTTATAGATATATCATATTCCACCAAGTGCCAGTGCCTTCAATCAGATACGCAGAATTGGGCAGCATTTGCTCCGGTCGGAATGTATTGTACAATTATTTAACATAAAATTTCAAAAACCATGTTATATTTTATATCATTATGCAGTTTTTTGTCCTTTGTGTATACATTTCTACAACCACAGACAGTTATCCAGATAAAAAAAATATTCGTGAATATTTAGGCTTCGCCTCCACTATAATAAAAAAGACATATCCATAAAATGAGCCCAGACTCTGAGGTGGAAGATTTTTTCCCTGCGTTTAAAGTTTTAAGACTTTTGCCATGTAGGAAATTCTTCAGGATGAGATCAGCAGCATCACAACCATTAAGTTCGTTCATTCATACGTCTGTATGTACAATGTACATAAACATAAAGAAAGTCGTCTTGGATCTTGGAATGATATCTTTGCTTTATCTCGAGAATCTGTCCAAACGGTGAATATGCCAACCGTGTACATAGAAAATTACAAAAAGTAGACAAAACAAAGACAAGTTGACGAACAAAACACGAGACAAGATGAAAAACAATCATCAGATCTGTTTCTTCCTTTTGTTGTTACTGTTTCTGTTGCTCACACATTGTTATTGTTTTCACGATGATGATGATTACGATGATCATGAGCATGTTTGGTTACCTCGCACATACATATTGTGCCTTGTTTAGGGAGTGAGTAACAGTAAGTACTGAGAAAAATTTCATGTATGTTGATCGGCCTTTACATACTTTTTTCTATCTGGAGAAAAACGGTCCATATTGGTCGTGTTTTTATGTCTCTGTGTGAATTATGACATTGTACCCTTGTACTTTCATGTACAAACACATACGCGCAGTACCAGACCAGTTTCTCGTTTCTTGAGTTTCTTTGTATAAAATATAATATAAAGTAAAATGTAAAAAGGCAGTCAAGCAAAAAAAAGTGTGTGTAACCCACGTGTGTGTATCGAACTACGGCGGAGCAGAATTCGACGAGTCGAAGTGGAGAGAGAGAGAGAGCGAGAGAGAAAGAGAGACAGTCTAACGATACAATAAACGCACAACAAAACCACCACAAAATATGGAGTAATGGTAGTCGTACAGTTGTTGTTGTTGTTGCTCTTGTGGTTGTTGACGTGCCTCGGTGACAATATGTGTAACTCTGCCATGTTTTTATTGTGGTGGAGGATAAAAAAGGGGGAAAGTAAAAGTTTTTTCTCAAGTCCCCAAAAACTTATGTTCAGTTTGAACAACATTGAAGCAAGTGGTAAATGCCAAGTGTAAAATCGAATGTAAAGTCAAATGTCGAGGTGGAAATTTTTTACTGTTATCTCGGCTTTGACTCTGACTTTCAATTGTGATTCCGAGTCTCCCCCTGCTTGTGTGTTTGACTTTGTATATACGTACTGCGAATGTAGGTTTTTGTACATCATTTTGGCAGTTGGGGGAAAATAATAATAATACCTGATGCGAAAAGCCACCAGCAAGCAGCTTAATGCATAAAATACTGGATAATAATAATAATAATCGATATATACATAAGTGCTCCCTGTCTGTGACTACTACTTACTACTTAGAATACCATAACGGGAGAGAGATGAAGAAGCTGAGGGGAGAAATAGAGAAAAAATTATCATAAAATGTTCATTTTGCTCCTTTTGGATTCCTTCATGATTGCTCTAACGACAAGGACGAAAAAGAACAGCCACAATGACAACGGTTCTTGCTTGTGCTGATGCTACTGCTACTGCTATATACTTCTGCTGCTGTTGATGATGATAATGATGAGCTAGAGCAAAGAGAGAATTTTACCCCTGGAAAAAGAAGCCTTGTCGTGCTGTGTCGTGCTGTATCTTGCTTTTCTTTTCTTATGTTTTTCAAAAGGAGGAAGGGGTGGAGAAGGCGGTGGTGGTGTCTATGGCAATAAATATACGCATTGAATGGTCTGACTCTGATATTTTGTTGGTTGTGAATTGTGAGATTCTTTCTTTCTTTCTCTCTCTTTCTTTTTTACTGCATATATAGTAGCTCCGTGCTATGTTTATAAGTATACACGCAGTTACGTATAGTTATTGTCGTTTGATACAAGAGTGTGAACTCCTCCTAATGCAACTAGCCTATACCCTATAACTCTGTTGTACATCTTGCATCTTATGCATACATATGAATGAAAGTGAGCAGCGATATATTATCCATGTACATGCATCGTACATGTTATGTACTGTGTACACTCCGTTTTGGGCATCTCTCTCCTTCCTTTTTTGCTCCCTTTCTCTGCGTTTCTTGCTCTTAGTGAAAAGTTGTGCAATCTTTTGTTGGTGACTGTCGAAATCATCTAGTTTACGGTCCATTTCCATTTCATCCCCTAGATCGTCGTCGACTTCTTCCTCGTTCCGTCGTTTTTTCTCAAGCTCCTCTTCTTTCTGCGTACAGTTTCCAAAGTATATGCATACGTACAAAATATATACATAAGAAACTTTTACTCTTGCTTGTATTGTACAGTGGAAGCAGTCAGTAGTCAGATCCTGGGATTACGCATCATCATCTTCGTCTTCTTATAATCATCGTTGTCATTATCATTGGCATGGTTGTACATACATATATAGATGCGTATGCAGTGTAACTATGGATGGATGGATGGAATAAAATGGAGACTAACTGACATTTCTTCTTTTTCAGTTTAGTTCACTTTCCCCTATTCTTTCCTACTCTCTCTCTCTCTCTCTCTCTCTCTCCAACCAAACAAAACGAAAAAAAGTCAAAATGTTGATAGCAGTCGACATGAACGAGTTGGAGGCGGAGAAACAAAATTGCAGCTATACATATCTACAATACTTTCGCCAACTTTAAGTACACAGTGCATATTTATCATGTGATATGATAAGATATCATGTCATTTTCCTTATGATTTTATATGATATGATATGTGATAGTTTACAATGACACGACGGTGGTCGTGTACAGTGTACAACTACGTTCATTTTCAATATGTTGAACACACGGGTGGATATTATATTATATTATATTATATTTGTGACTTGGTCATGGACTGAACACAGAGCACTCTTTCTTACATAATATGAAGTGTATGTATGTATGTATCTGCTCAGAGCACACAAGTTATTGTTGAAGACGAAATGAAGCTACGTTTGATGCCCAGAAAAGAGCTGAGGATAGTATATAGAAAGCGATAGAGGGATGGTAGAAGAAAGACTTTTATTCTCTGTCATCTTCCCTTCTCTCCTTTCTGCCTTTTCTCTTGTATTTGTCCCTGTTCGTCGAGTCGTCGAGTTATTATTAATGGATTATACCAAAAGTGTATGTGTACATACAAAAAGGCTCGCTTCACTCTCTCCCTCTCTCTTTCTCTGTCTCTCTCTCTCCTTTCTTTTCGTTTTCTTCTTCCTCTCTTTCATATGTAATAAAGTCATCGCGACAATAAAGACGAAGGGAAAGAAAGCTCGTCATTATATGCCTCTCGCGAATGACGTGAATGAATCCCAGACTTTTCCTTTCTACAATGCTTAATACATATACAATATGCAATGCATACACGCACATGCTTATCAAATGTAAACAGTAAAGGGTGCACGTGTATAGTGTAGAATGTACAGTACACTACACGTATGAAAGTGATATGTAGCTTACACTGTGCTTTTAATATCCAGACATGGTTTTTGCGTAATATATTCTATTCAAACTGTGTGTAGAGAAAAGTCGAAGAGGAGCTTCATTGCAGCATCGCATGAGTATGAGTGAGTGAGTATGTGTGTGTATGTATTTACAAATTTCTATTGTATTGTCCTGCCACAATGATTATGAAGATGAGGATGATGAAGAAGAAGAGATGATCGTGTGGGGATTCTTGTATTGCACAAAGTATAGAAGGTACTGCTACTACAATGGCTGGATATGAATATGAAAATGAAAACTGGAACTGGAACTGGCTTGTGTGTAAAGAGAAGGGATGATATAAGCGGAGAATGTAGGGTTTAAAGTTTAGAAGAAGATTATAAACTGAAATTTATGCCTACATAGAGTATATATTCATGCAGCACAGACTTTGTATCTGGTATGTAGGTTACACTGTGAAACTGAGCATAATTATGGCTTCCAGTCTATGTATCTACATGCATTGTACATTGTATGTACATGGAGTAAGACGTTGGCTCTGTTTCTCCTATCTTCCTTCAGTATTTCCTTCCCATCCTCCTTTGCTTTTGCTTATGTATAGATACTTTGACTCTTACTCTTACTCTTTGGGTAATTTCTTTGCTGAAGAGCCTCCACACTGCAGTGCAACAGTATCTAAGTAATAAAGAGAATGGAGTCAGAGTGGGAGTCAGTGACGTGAAAATCGGAAGTCTCCAACAATTTCATGTGCTTCGATGAACTTGAATTTGCGGGGATTAAGAATCCAATTTAAACTGTATACTGTACACTGTACAGTACACATTGGGCACGATATCAGCGGAGAGAATGCAGGGACAGACAGAGAGCCACGATCACCATTATTATATTAGCAACTCAAGTGCATGTAATGCAGCTAAGAGAGAAAGGGGGTAGATAGCAAGTCAGTAAATAAGTAACTAACTTAACTACTTTAAGTTGTAAGTTTAGTGTGGAGACAATATTTACTTTACTTTCTTGTATCTATATTTATGATATCGATATGGGAGAAGAACTCTTCTTGCTAGACTCTTGGATTTGGATTTGTATTCAGATTCTTTAAAGGACTACTGCAATACAATGTAAAGGAAGTCATTGTCTGCCTGTTAATATTTAGCTAGCTGGTTCCTCTAAACTGACAATGGGGATGAATCAAAGAATGGATGTATGTAGACGGAAGTAAAAATGCAAAATGTTTAGCTTAATTTCCTCATTCTTGTTTCATTTTGCTGCACAATATCTACAAGTTATGCTGTCACTCACTTTTACGACATAAATTAAGAGCGCAATAGATATTATTCTGGATTTGGGGAGTTGTAGGAGTCGTTTCTCTCTTAAACTAATAGTTATGTGAACGACCAAAGTTTTCCCATGAAATATATAAGGGCAGCATCAGTGAAGACTATGATGAGAAAAGTGGAATATCGACGGAGGAAATCTTCAAGCTTCGAGATTACAAAAAGTTTCTACAGCACACACACACACACTTTGCATTTTATGCATATGTTAATAACCGAGGTCATTCTACTTGTCGACTTGTACCAAAAGCAACGAGCAAGGCAATCACTGTTCCTCGTCCTATTCCAATTTTGATTCCATAGTCCAGTCAACTCCCTTGATAATAACCATAATATGTAATGCTATGTGTATGTATGTATAATGTATATGCTATGGTAAATTTTCTACATTTTTATTTTTACCAAAGGACAAAATTTTGAATCAAAATGCAAAGAGGACCGTCCATCTTTTGTATGGGAAAAGTTTAGGGAAAGAAAAAGGTTCAAAAAAGTTTACGTAATCTAGGTCCTGGTCTGCTTGGTCGTTTCCGTTTGCCTTGTGTTGCCGCTTTCCATTTTCAAGTAATACATGCATTCATTGTCATTGCCAAGTTTCCATGATACGATATGAAAGTTGGTCAAATTGCTGATAATAAAGTATTAGCCAATGTTCGTGGAATCCTCCACCAACAATTCGCATGTGGAAAAATACCGTTTTTGAACAAAAACCTACTGGCCAAAATATTAGTGTTGGCGGTACATGAAACCATGTCAGTTACGCGTGATTTTGTTTCGGGGCGATATTTGATAGTTTGGGCGGCACATGCTGTCATACATATTTAGATGTTTCATATTTGAATATAGCTATGTATATGGATGATGTGTATTCGGACCAGTGGAACATATTTGAGCCCGGTTCGTAATTGCAGTATCAAAAGGACATTGACATTACTACAGTACATGGAACAAGCAGTGTCTATGTGAGAAGCCCAGTGAGAATTAAAGAGTGAAAATTGGTAGTCGGTGGTAGCGGTGGTGAGTTCACTGGGAATTTGAAGCGGTTAAAATAACCTTTGGCTTTGGCTCGTCCTCTTCCCTTTGAGTAGTTCTCCCGTTACACATAGACGTGCAGACGTACAGTCGAGCAGGCAGAATTTCATTTTCAGGAATAAAATATAGGCAAAGAAGAGAATGAGCGGGCTTAAGGCCAAAGGAAAGTGTAGTACATGTACATTGTACATGTAGTTATAGAGTAGGTATAGAGAGCTCGGTTTCGCTTTCCGTTTTCGCCTTCCGCCATTTATGATGGTGCTAAATGGTTTTTCGCAGGACTCTGGAGATTCATTTCAACACCCAATATATTCTCTCAATATGTAGATTCCATACTACATACTACACACGAAGGCGCGTAACTATACCGGCTATGACCTGGAAAGTCATTTGAGCCCTTTTTCGCAGTTTGACGTGCTGCATATGTATGTATGCATATAATAACTATCATATAACATAAGCAGGGAATCTGGCTGAAATGGAAACTTGAAGCGACGCTCGAGGTTGAGCATGGAAATGGGTCATTTCTGACTTGAGTGATTCTCCCTTAGACAAACAAACAAGGAATGGACCGAGTACACACAGACGCTCATTATTTACTTGCGGCAAAGTCATCCAGCTGGGACCCCTATGAATTTTCCAGTTGTTTCTATACGTACATACATTTATCTTATATTATTATGTAGGTATTTATATTCCCCACAGCATACATCATATACATACATACATAAGGCGGCTGCCAACTTCCATTCTTTCCCACCTCCTCATTTTCTCAAAGTGTTTGGGCCGGAGGAATGTCAACCTCTTCACTTTTCAAACTTTAATCTGTCAACATTTGTTTGTATAAAATACAATACTGTACTTTGCTCAATTCTTCAAAATGTTGACTGGGAAACAAAACAAACAATTCCGGAATTCTGGATCTTCAGTTTTGGTTTCAAGTCGAACGGCAAAATTACTCGACAGAAAGATGTTGTCATTTGTTTTTTGCGCCGTCTTTTTATTTTTCTACCTTTATTTAATGAAAAAATAATGTAAATGACTGAAGGCTACGTATTGCCTTGAAATTGGAGCAGTATAAAGTTCCAATTTCTTGGTTTTCCTGGTAGTTGTTATTTATATCTAAATTCAATTTAATTCAATTTACCATGCATGTATGTAACTACTTGCTACTACCTAACTATACACTACTATCCAACTTTGGATTGATATGGATATCAGGTATCAGTATCGACTGGGAAAGTTTTCCCTGTTTTAAAAGTACGTGTATATATGGAACGGTTGGAAAACAAACAAAATTGTGGAATCCCACACCTGTAATGTAAGGACAGGGGAAAAGTTGGGAGTTAGGCAACTCGAGCTTCAACTTTCGACTTTGACTCTCCATTCTCCATACTCAGTTCCAGCCTTTCCTTTTCTATAGTTTCCTTCCTTCCTTCCTTTTATTCTACTTTTTCTTTTCCCTGTTTTTTTTGCTTTTGCCATCCTGCAGTTTTCCTGATAAAAGTAAACGAAGAAGGACGAAGGAGAACAAAGCAGAGAGGCAGAACAGTATGGTCTGATGATGGTAGATGTTAGAATGAGACCGCAGAAAATAGAGTGCGGAGCTCAGCTCACGATTGATTTTCCCCCATTCTTTCTCTATTTTGTTCTTTTATTTTATTTTCTGCGAAAAAGTGGAGAAAGAATGGAAGAAGAAAACGAAAAGAGGAATAAAAGAGTTCCATTCACATGTCGACACTCGACTAATACACGAACTGCTTGCTTTTCCATCGTCGTAGCATAATACATAGTTACCATTGTAGTTGCTAACTATAACTACACATTGTATGTATTATGCATTATGTAAGCGGGCTTTTGCAACTATTCACAATGCAACGGAGAATAACACAATCTCTGTATGTATGTATGTATACATACAAACGTACATTATCTTCCTTGCACAAATTTTCTCCATGATATGTACTTGTGCATTGTGTGATGGAATAGGAAGAAGACAAAGCAAGTGTGACGGTTGATCCGCGATCCGTTCTTTCTCCATCCTTCCTTGTTTCATTCATTTCATTTCGTTTCAAAAGCTGGCTTGTTGGACGGCCAAAATGAATCCAATCCAATGGACTTGGAATTAATCTCGTGAACTTGAACGGTAGGTAGTAGGTAGCCAAGAACATGTAGCCGAAACAACAAGATTGAGGAATTGAGAATCCAGCGAAATGGCGAGTGAAGTGTGCACTGTTCAGTGTGAGCTATGGCACTGTGGACTTGGACTTCACAGCGCGAATGAATTGATCTCAAATATGTTGGGATTGGTTCAATTGATCTGCACTCTACACCCATACATGTATAGTCGCACTGGCAAAGAGACGTAAATAAATCGTAAATTGGAATATATCCCACCTTTGACTTTGACTTTCCCTCCTTCCTTCCTTTCTACTTTCTACACACACTTATATACATAAGAGAGGCCTGATTATATGGCAAACGCATGCAGTGTATTGTATAAGGGATTAGATTCATTGCATAAAAGAAAGAGCCAAAAAAAGCTGTGCGTCGGTGTGCGTGTGTGTGTGTGCTGACACAGACCAAGACGATTAATTATATTTTTTTATCTGATCCCTTCTTTATTTTTTGTACTAGTTCCTCTTCTTCTGTTTCTTGATTCTTGGTTCGGCGCTCAATGCTTCATGTATTTGTATGAGATGAGATGGGTTGTGATGGGATGTGATGATGATATTTTTTGTTTGTTTGTTTCTTTCAGCAGCTCGAGCCGTAGCGGAGACCGACATTGCCCTGTACATTGGTCTGGGTGTGGCCATTGTCGTGTTTGCGATTGTTGCCTTCGTCGTTATCCGACTGATGCGGAGGAAGGGAAGGGATCATGTCATGTATGACGTCGCACCGAGCGGTCAGTAATATTCGTGCTTATTTTACAATAACTATAACGATTTAGTGTGTGCATATAAGTATAGTAAATCTGTAAATAAATTACCACTTAGTTTCATTAAATATAAAACATATTATTATTAGATATGGCATTGTAATACGTAGTTTGCTGCAGATCTCACGATAGTAAGATACAAAGTTCCAACTTTTTCATATTGGAATCCCTGGAGTCATTCATCATGTATCATGTCTATTCAGTTTTTTCATCCTTCATACTTATGTATGTGCGGGTTGGTAAATTATTGTTTGACCACTTCTTACTACCGGAATCTTATTAACGAAAAGAAATGTCGGGAAGATGAGTTCCAGCTCTAGTTTTAGGCAAATTTTTAATGCTCTTCTCTTGTATTACGTAATATAGAACAGCAATGCGAAAATGGGTTTGCAAGTTTCAAAAATGCAAATAGTCATCCAGCACCCTTTACCCTCCACACATATGTGGAGCATGTGTATTAACATGGAATATTTGTTCTTCCTGCCCTATCATGGATATTCATATTATCAACAACATTAGCATTAATAATTTATATTCAATTGCTGTGTATGCTCATGCTCAGTGAAACTATTGTGGGTAAACAATAAACAAAAACAAAGGAAGAGAACGCTGTGGGAGATAATCGTAATAATGAGAATTAAATGACTATTGACTATTGAACTGCATGACATGGAATGGCATGACATGACATGAAATGATACATGGAGGAAAATACTTGCCACAAATTCTATAATGTCACTGACTGACTTTCTTTGATTGGAAATAGATATTATACATTATAGCTATAAAATCATAATACGACTGACATTTTTTTATTATGCATGCTGCTTTAATTTCTATGGAGTAACAATTATTATGTGGTGCGGTACGGTACAGCCCGATATGATACGACACAGCACAACACGACACTTGAGTCTTCCGTCTTGACGTTGCGTTAATCTTTGTCTCCTTTATTGCTCATTGTTCGCTCGCCCTGTTGTTCATTTCATTTTGATTCATTCGGAGAATCGCATTCAGCTCCGTTTCCTCCTATTCAATTCAATCCAATTCAATCCCAACCAATCCAATTGAATTCAATCGAGTCGAGTGTCGTGCTCCGAAATGTGCACAAACTCAAGCGCAAACATAAGCACAAGCACACTGAATGAACATTGAAAAGTGAACGAGCAAAAGAACAAATTAATGAATGAATAAACGTAGGACGAAGTAAATGTAACTGTGTGTATAATATAGTGAATGGAGCTCTTGTGCAAATCGACAATGTCGCGAAAAAACTCGGGATGAGTGAAATTTATAAATGATTGTTCGCCGACGAGTTGAGTGTGATGAATTACATTTCTGAGCTGTATGGAATATGGGACGACGTTCATATTTTTCTATGCATATGCGTATAACATGCATTATACTTATATGTACGTGAGAGTCCCTAATGGGTTTTGATTTGGAGTTACATACAAAGTTGGCTTGACTTGGAACCCAACCGTAGATATAATGAATAATGATGAATTTATATCGCTTTCCCTTGTTTTCTCTCAAAAACGGGAAGTCCTCTTTATTAATATTTTTCCGTCACGCATTGTGTGTCATCACATTTCATTATTTTTGTCATTATTGAACCTCTAATACATAGTCTATAGTTGGACAATTCCCGACAAAATGCAAAAACGTTGTTGATAACTGGATACATTTTTGCTATACTTTATGCATATATATAAGCATTATATACAGCGTGAGCTGGCCTTTAGCCTTTGATTTTTAACTGGTGGCTGGTGGCAGGAGTCGGAATCGTGTGCACGGAACAATCGGAAAATGCTTCCGCCTTTTACTACATAATAAAACAAAGCCCACAGTGATATGACTCATTGACTTGATTCGGATTTGCTCAAGAATTGTATGTTTTAGGCCTATCTAGGAAAGCTAAAGTTTTTGCTGGATTTATTTAGCCTGTGTGTGTAAATCCAAGGGGATTCTTGGATTCTTTTCTCCAGACGGCAAATCCTTTTTAGTGAGCGAGTCTCGCGTCTCAAAGATGTTAATGGGGTGGGAGGAACATCACATCACGGTATGTCAAGTATGGAAAAGAGTGGTGGAGCTGGTATAGTATAAGCTATCAGTACGTACAATGTACATTAGATAATTTCAAAAAAGACAAAGAAGTAAAAAATTAACCAGCAAACTCGCCATAGCGTTCCTTTTGGATCA